>JAUZNC010018681.1:0-25950 GCA_034780395.1 Vannuccia rotundouncinata
AGTAAGTAAGTAAGTAAGTAAGTAAGTAAGTAAGTAAGTAAGTAAGTAAGTAAGTAAGTAAGTAAGTAAGTAAGTGATTAAATAAATAAGTGAGTAAGTATATATCATAAGTTTTATTAACCACATGAGATAAAGAGAATATTTGAATATTCCCGAAATATGAGAAATATTTAGGTATATATAATCTAATCAGTGGCGGTTCGATTTTGTCTCAAAAATGACTTTTTTGATAAATTTAAAAAGACAGCTACAATTAACTGTATTAAAAAATTTTGTCAATCGGAAAAAGTGACCTTTTGGAAGAAGTGACGATTCATTCGAATTTACCTGAATTTCTAGGTCGCAATGTCCATTTGACACAGAAACCATCACACATTTTCATAGGAACCATCTTTTTATATATGAGGGTTTTGTTAAAGGAATCCTTGCAGTACGTTTGGTTTTGAATAGTGCTATTGCACTCGATGCACAAGACTGGTTTTTCTGTAAAATATTTAAGACATTTTTTTCAATTAGTATGAAATTGTAATAATACACCATAGAACAATTGCAGCATAAGATAAATTAAATTCAATAGTGTAATATCCTATACATATTCTCTTTTTGAGATGTATACATTTTTTTAAATCTTAAATTTTCAATAATGAAAATTTTAAGAAAATAATATTATAATTTTAAAGAAAAAGAATGTTGATGTTCAATTTTATCTAAAAATTGATTACAATTATCCTTAATATATATTAGAATATTGTCAAATTATATAAGTATTTTATCAGCTTTTGTATTTTCAAACATTTTGAAACGTTGCATTTATTATGTCACGACTTGAATTATATGACAGCTTTATTTTTTTCTAAAATCTATTTTTATTAAGCGATAATTATAAAAAATATATAAATTTCTTGAAATTTCAAAGAGACCGTATTGTCAAAGGTTGTTGCTGGCCGGGTAATATTTTATTCTATTCCGTTGGATTTTATGCAATAAGATTATCTTACTATAGATAACAAAACCAATTTATCTATCGAAAAAATTCTGATTATATTAGTTTTTCTTCTTCAATCAATATATGCTTGAATAAAAAAGGTAATTTATGGAAGGAACGTGCCAACCTCCAAGCAATGGGATTCTCTTTTATTTCATATCTTCTTCGTTAATTGAAACTTTTAAGCAAGTTGAAATAAATTTTAAAGAGATTGAAGACGAGTATATATTTTAGGTTGAAAAATTATTTTTCTTTCTTGAGAAGTTTCTAGTATGCCTATAATATATGCAATAATTCAAATAGTTATAATTACTATATACAAAAATGAATTGTGATAGGGTGTCACTTTCAAAAAACAATTTATTTCTATAGATATATAAAGACTATTTATGGTCCCTAATTCTATATTTTTTAGTTTTAATTGTAATAAAGGTTCTAATTTTACAATGATATACATATATATATATATATAATTTTGATTCAGCGATTCAATAAAAAATGTGCCGACTCCTTAATTAGAATAGTTGAATATGTGCACAGGTAAAAATAGTGTTACAATTAATTCAAATTATAGTGATTTATTGCTGTTTACATGTTAAACATTTATATGTTTGATTTAATCATTTTATTGTTACATAAAAAATCGTTTCGATTTTTCGATTTTTCATGCTTATAATTTACAAATTCAAACAATTGGGATTAAGAGTAACTAATAATATTTTTTTTATAAATTCGAGATATTTATCGTTCATTCAATAAACATAAATCAATGTAAAACATTGTGAAATATTATATTAAAGTATAATCTAATTAAGTATTCGATTTTCAAAAAATAAATTGTTCATTCTTTAAAAGCTTTTATATAGTTAAACAGTATTATTGTGCACATTTTAGTGTTTAAAATATTTTTATATATGTATAATAAATAGTACGCAATATATGTATATTATAGTTTTCGTTTATAAAATTAAATTTGTATTACATTAATAGTTATTACTTACGCGGACAAATGGCATCTGGATCGGTTGCTTGAATTTTTCTTGTAAAAAAGCTTAATAAATAAACTGAAATAAGAGGTAAAATTTTTCATTATGATGCATGATACGTAACTAATGGAAAAAAGATTTTAACAATTATATATATTTTTTCATATTTAATTGTTCTTGAATTAAAAAAATGTTTTTGGGTTGTATTAATGTATGAGAACTGATATTAAGTAGGTAAATATATATTGTGTTTTGAAAACTGTTTGATACAATGTACATTTATATATATTATTATCGAAACCATTAATTAGATGATAGACAGCATACACGCAGAATTATTAAAATACAAATGTGAATCAAATGTGAAACAACTGTGAAACAAATGAACTGTGAATCAAATGTCGAATTAAGTGTTGCATAAATTCCTTGACCAATTAAAAATTGTATCATTTGTCAGTTTTAGCAATCATGAAAAAAATTAATAATTAATTTAAAAAGACGAGTTCTCTATTATATGTATTAATAGGTACATACCTAAACTGTCTTATACCTATTACATATTAATATTTACGAATAAAGCGACAGTTTCAATTTCAAAGCAACAAAATCTAGCTATAAATAAAAACAAAATATAATATATAATGAACTTTTGAGAGAGAAAATATAATGTATACTAATAGTAAAATATATAGGCTATACCGGAATAAAGTGCGTTTTTTAATAATTGATTTCATAGATTATAAATTGTACAGTATTTAATTTAGATATTAACCGTAGAGTGTCTACTTAGGGAAAACAGCGTTTTTAATTAATTAATTTCATAGATTAGAGTGTCTATTTGAATTTCAAATATATTTACAATATAAACCATATAGTATTAATTGTTAAAATTATTAAAAAACGCACTTTATAACGGTATGGCCTATATTTTAATTAGTCTGCATTGTGAGTAATTGATTTTGCGTTGTGTGGAAATCTTCATTGATGAATTGGTTATTAGTTGTTTATGTGATTGATATTTGCAGTGCGGTGTTCTAATCTACATTATATTAAAATATGTTTGAGATTAATAAATAAAGTAAGACTTAAAAAAAAATAGTTAAAATAATTGATGTAAAAATATTTTGTGTTTAAATATTTTGCTTTTCCCGTTATATTCTATAAACAAAAATAAATTTTCCTTTAAAAATTATTTAATTAGCAAAACTAACAATTTTTAATTTATAATTCTTAAATATATAGAAATAGAAGAATCTGTCAGCATATTTTTAGAAAATAATTAACGCATGTTATACATAATTATATATTACAATCGAATGTGATTCGCATCACGAATATGAAATATCTTTTAACGATTATCCACGCTTCAAAGCAGCCATTTAAAAAAAATTAATCTATTCTAAATTCTAGAAATATTTAACCAAACAGCCCTTGTATAGCAATTATTTATCAAAAATATAACAAATTTTTCTTTTTTTTGAAATTTAAATTATTAATTAAATAGATAAATCTATTTGAAAGAAATGAATTTCCTCGAATAACTAATTGAATTTATAAAGATTGTCGTTTGACACCAAATTAAATAGAGAGTCCACATTTTCTGAATAGAAAATTATTCTTAAAATGCTCTCTGTAAATTGTGGACTGTCAAAACAACGTTTTTTTGAAAATAACCAAAAATATTTTGAGACAATTTTTTTAAAGAAAATGATTTATTGTTAAACATATCGAAACCCCGCGTTTATAATAATTTGTTAGAACTATGCCAAAGTCTAAATATGTAAAGTAGATTCGCTAAACTAACTTTTTCAAACGACAGATTTATATCAGGAAAGCAATTCATTTGATTAATTTTTCTATTCCTATATCATCTCAAGACAAATCTTTTGTTATATTTCGTTTTTTGGTAGCTGTCAGAATCATGATCTATAATGCATAAAGAACAAAATCTGATTTCAATTTCCATGGTCTGAATAAAATATAATCCTCCCTAGAAAATAAATTCCTTTAAAAGTTGATTTAATTATGTTATAACGTGACTTTCATTATTATTTCATATCACTATTTCAACTTCTGATCAAAATTTTGGCATATTTATTCGTGCTGATTATTATTAACAAGAGATATATCTCGAATAGGTAGAACACTTACCTGCAATAATAGATATTAATAAGTTGTCACGAACCATAGCTTTCCCAGAACAAATTCAGAATCAAATAGCATGGTTGCACTTACAATTAAAATGTAGACAGCGATGCAAATAATTTGCACACATTCCGTTTTTTAGAATAAAATAATTTTAAATAAATAATTGTCGTTTTATACTGAATCCATATTTTTTGGAAATCAATAAAAAAATGTTTGATAATATGTTTTCGCGGTAAATCGGTTTCTTCACATACAAAAAAATGCTGCTACAGTTCTGGAAGATAGCAAAAGCATCTGTTGTCAAAACAAACACACTCGAAGCAAAGGAATTAATGTACAGATGGTTTCTTAAGAAAAAATCAGATGAAATTTAATCTTTGATTCCGTGATTCGAAAATAGAGTAGAGAATATATAGGACACTTTACTTGGAAAGTTTTCTAACAAGTTAAAGAGTGGGTTATGGTTGAATATTGCTACACGATGTTGGTATCATCAATATAGTTGGATGACCTTAAAAGTGAAGATTATTCTCGTCACAGGGAAGAACTGATAGAGCCTAAAATGAATCTGAGGTCGATCACCATGTACTCGTGTATCCGCACCAAACACTGTTCTAATTCCTGGATTGAGAGGATGGGGAGTTGCTTTTGGGTAAATTCCTCTCTCCGCGAAGTATACCAACTGAAAAGTACTGCAAAACTGCGATTCTCTGTATCCCTAATGCTTGAAGGCCATTATTTCCTAAGCTTTCAGCGCAAAAGAGGGTGTCTGACTTACAGGAATGAAAATCAAGGCAGTTGTATGTCAACCCTGCATCCCTATTCACGTATTCGCTCTCATAACAAGCAGTTACAAATGGGCAAATATTTGGGTCTATTTAAATCTTCTAGCGTTCTTTCTCTAACGATTGGCCATCTTTCTCGGCATAAACCCACCGTTACAAAATTCGAGCGGCAATTTTGCTTGTCAGAACGATTGATGGAAACACCAGTGTCTTTCCAATTGATGATAATTCAATGCGACGATATAAATGGATAAATGCTATAAGATAAATCAAATTGAATTTCTGTTCACTGTATATTACTTTACATATATGCTTAAAAATCGCTTTGAAAATTTAAGATATAAAATTAAATTAGTATATGTATATTATTCTAAATGATAATTTGTATATTTGTACATTTAAATATTTCAGTTTTATCTGAAATCATTAACGATACTATCTATCACGTTGTCGACAAATCGAACCATATAAAATAATAGTTTAATCTAAACTAAAATTCAGGCAATTAATTAATCAGTCACTGAACTCTATAATAATACAGGTTCGCGATATTCTCAAACTAAAAAAAGATTATATACGATGACAATTTTCGAAATTCTTATCTCGAAAAAATATACATCTATACAGTCTACAATATAATGATAATGCTAGCAAATTAAGACCGCAGATTCAATTAGTATCAAAGATTGATTGGATCTAATTGTATGAATTCAGTTGCTTGAAGGTACTTATTATTTAGGAATGAAAGTAAAAGTTGACTTCCGAGTTATATTTCATTAATATCCGTAACATTTCATCATTGTACAATATTTTTTCATTGCTTCATTTTCTTTCTTATTTCTAATGGATTTTTAATACCATTTTTATTGTGTAAATATAAAAAAATATTGTTAAGTTATGTATGTTATAACAGGTTTGTAAGATATATATTATTAGACTAAGAATTATAATCATGTATGATACGAAAAATTAATATTGCGGAGTGTGTCAGAGAGGCACATGATAAATATATACAATACCTACAATTAATACAAAATGTATAATAAAAGTAACATAAAATAAAAACTCTTAGTTGTGAAAAAATTAACCACTATAATACAACCAAAGTTATAATTTAAAAATTCTTCATATATGTAGATACGATATCAAAAAAAATTATAAATATAGAACCAGGAAGGTACTTAAGTATATTAGTTAAGTATGTCTTTGTATTGGACGAATATTTAAAATATCAATTAAATATGTATACCTAGGTATAAAACTCATTCCCAGATGATAAATAATGGAAATGTAAAATATATTTTTATTTGAATTAATTTAAAGTGTTGTGAAGATTTTTTTTAAATTGAGCAAATTTAGTTATAAAATTCTATATGAATATCGTGGATTTAAGATGTGAACCATATATTATTAACTAATTACAAACGAGTTTATTTGAGACTGGTTTTAACAACTGTCACCGCAATTTCTGCATTTGATAACCTTGTCATTAAAAAAATTAATAATACATCCATAATAATTGCTGAAAACTTATTCAGAAGTTTTTTTTTTTGAGTAATTTCCAATACATTAATAAATATTTTATGTGTCAAAGCTTTATTATAGATCTAATTTTTATTTCTTTATTTTATTGCTTTTTGATCATAAAATTCTACCTAATAATAAAATATGATTAAAACTGATTCCATTATCTAAACTAGTATTTTGAATTATACCTTTACTATTATAGCTACAAATATAAAAAATGAATATTGTATGTGACATTAGATTATATTTTTTTAAATACTAATTTTTCAAACTCCCTTTAAAGTGTTTTAAAATTATATTTTAATACCTTTACATATTGAGTATTCATACATCTTACCATTTTACTCGTATTCAATGCTAATTCGAAGTTATATTATATAGCTAGTTATTATATATAATAATATGCCCCTATATGCATGAGCGCTCTCTTTTTCAGTGCAGATATAAATCAATAATTGTTTTTACAAATGATGTGCTAAAAATCTAAGTATAAATATATGTTCGATTCTAATAACCCTATAAATTTAAATGGTAAAAGTTATCACGCCCGTAGGCGCTATAGGACTAGGGGAGGCTCGAGCCCCCCCCCCCAAAATTTTTCTGAACTGGCGCCTTCCTAATATAAGTAAAAAAAAAATATTTGGTCATTTTCAGAATATTAAAAATTAAAATTTTTTTTTTTCAGATTTAAAAAAATATAAAACTTAAAAAAAAATAAAAAGTACAAAATAGATATAAAATGTGATATACCAACCCCACAACCTCTCTTTTATTTGTAATACATCATAAAATATGCGCCTATTTAAAAAAATGTTATTCTATTACATTAAATCACAACATAACTTACATATAATAAATTGAAATGCTAAGAATACGTAAGCCTTTTTATTGAAACTAAAATGCTTTTTGTCGATATCTACTTCAAATTATATATTTTAATTATTGTTATTATATTTTTATTAAAATGATATACATTTGAATGTCAAGCGCTTAACACATGTGAAATTTTGGACTATGACTATCATTTCCATCCAGTAAATACATATTGTACGGCTACTATGGTACCTACCGCCCTGCAGGTAGTCAGTCATCCTTACCTCTTTTTATCTATACATTTACACTGTTATTATATTTTATCTATCTATCATTTTGATCTAGTGACTATATATGGATCCTCATATTGTACTATAGTTATTATTATCTATCTATATATCTAATAATTATAGTAAAATATAATTTGTAAATAACATAGTAAATCCAAATCTATACAATATATTATTACATTTATAAATAATTGTAGATATAATTTTAGATATATAGCCTAACTTTCATATTCAAATTATATTTTCAATTTAATAAAGTTTTGCTCTTTTTTAGTTACGAGCCCCCCCCCAAAAAAAAAAATACATGCCTATGGCTATAAATGTTATAAATGTTATATAATAATTAATAATAATTAATAACCAAATACCTATCTAATATATATTCGTAATTTATGAAAAGTAATAATGATAATTTTCTTGAAAACTTATTAAAAAAATTTATAATTTTTGGTTAGAAATGAATTATTAAATTTTTATTTGAACCAAAATTACTTCTCATTAATCATACGATTTGTGGGCCTATACTGGATGAGATAATCATTGAATCAAATATTTAATTAGATATCAAAAAAAATATATTTAATTAGTCGATATAGTATATCATTGTCTACTCGGAAAATGTGTACATTAATATCCCCCGGAAAAATTAAACGAAAATATGAAGCACTTAATATCCAAAATATGTTCTTGTCGATAATGAATGCTTCATATCGGGTCACTTACAACTATTATGTATATATACAACTCGCCCTATATTGCTTCCTATATGTATTGATAATTTCATAATTGATTCATTATCTCCATTATATTCCCACAAATCTATTTATTACTACAAATAAATGATAAGAGTAATATAATGATAGTTTCTTGACGTAACCTATTTAATATTTATATTTGCTAATAAAAGTGTGTTAGCTCATACCACAAAAAATAATATACAATAAATTGTGTTACCTCTTACGAAAATATAAATATTTGATTTGAGCTCTAATTAAGTTTTTAAAAATTATTTTAGTTTAATTGACAACATTATCCTATACACGATAAAAGCCAAATAAATTGATACCTATGGTAGAAACAATATGAAATTATAATTAACGTAGTGTAATAATACTGATTATGCTTCAATGCTCTTACATTTAGTACCCAGCTTTTGGAAGATGCAGTCAATCTGTATAACGACGACATTCGCAATTCCGATTTGTTTGAAATGGAGATCGCTATGTGGAAAGAAAAGTACTTCCTCGTCGAATAAATATGCCGAATATTATATTTGAGTAATCTTGAATGTATGTTATTGTACAATTCATATTTTTGATAAAGTATAAAATATGACATTTCAGAATGTCGTGTGGCAAGAATATTTACATGAAAATTGAAAGGGTGATACGCCCAGAAAGAGAGAGAAGGGGATTCGAATATACGCGTTAAATCATCCAACACCATTCAACAAAACCGATCTAATTTTTTGCGTATTGATGATAACAAGACTTCGTGGTAAGAAATCAGAAGTCATCACGCTGTCCTCTGTACTCAGCCACGAGATGAATTAGATCTTGTTCCATGCACATTTAGGATCGTCTGATACCCGCATAATACTTCTCCTGAGATTATGCCAAGGTGGCAATACGCACAGTTGACTCAGATGTTCTGGTACTATGGCAGTGTCAGCCGACCCATTTCCTCAACATCACTGAGCTCTTGGTTGCCTTTGGAGTTGAGAAGAGTTTTCGAAATTTAATAACACAAGATCACTAGGTCTAGATCGATGCAGAGGTTTGCCTATGCTCCATACCTTATAAATGGTTAAGACCTGGTGGTGTCATCTTTTACTGACAGGGGCAAGAAGACAGCTTGTGACTCATTGAAACATGTACAACTTTCCGTGCATTGACTTCAATCCCAGACTTCATCGATGGCTGGATTCATGTTGTCGAATTGTTGAGGTATTGCTACATATATGACCGATGACAAGTTATTAGTGAATCACGCACAAAAGCAGGTCTTCACTAAGAAGATTCGATTACTTGACTAAATCTTATCAACATATTCGGCATAAAAGACGGTTGGACACTGCTGGGGACAAATGATGGTTACATACCCTAAACTCCCTTTACCAAGCGAATGATGGTCGAAGAAAGCCCTGCTTGGTTGGTTGGAAAGTTTACTGGTCAGGACTAGGTACATTGCCAGAAGCAACCTATAGGCAGCTGTCGCGAACTCCTTCGTTGTGGATGCCAAAAGGGATGCACTAAACAATGCAAATATGTGAAGTGCAATATGCCCTTTGCCACTGTGGTGGAAACTTAATTTTTTAAACATTTGAAAACATAGATGCAACTTATTTTTATCATCATTGGAAAAACAAAACTTTACAAATATATAGTTTTTTGATGTTTTTTACACAAAATTTATTCCCTAAATGCAATAAATATATAATTACGTTTGTAGTTAGGTTGTTTTAAGTAGTACCACTGAATTCCCCATTCTTAAAAATGTGGGAATATAGCAATCAAAATCATGATTCTAGTATGTGGTCTAAAACCTGAACCCCGGGAAATATAACAAATATTGACAGTCATTTTTAAAATGCGTGCCATTGTAATTATAGTAAAAATAAAGATAGACATATCTTCAAAATTGTTCCAATTAGAGTGAACTTATATATTGTGCAAAATTTCATTATTCACATATCTACCGGACTAGTATTATCTAAAAATGAATAATTTAAATAGGTATAAATCGATAATCAATTTCCGATCCCTTAGAATATAGTCCAGTAAGGGTAACGATAATAACTACAAAAACCTACAAAAATCGTAACATTGAAAAATATATTCTAAGCCATAATAAAACAAAATGGCCGCCAAAATTATTAAATGAATTTATTATATATCTTTAAAACTATAAATATTTGTTATATCAATATGTACTAATAAAAGAATTGTATAATCATTTTATCACTCTTATAACATTTATTTCATCAAAATCGTATTATAAATAAAAACTCTAACTAGATCAAAAATGCTTATTTAGACGAAGGTGTGAACAATACTGTTTTATGTAAATAATGTTTAGGATGTTACAGGAATACATATGATGGATCGTTTTTTGCACCACCCTGTATATATGTGTGATTTTAATTAAATATTTTAAAAAAACAGCTTATATTTTAGCAATATCTACTTATTTTCGACATATAACATGTAAAATTAGAAGACTAAACATAATTACATATCTAAACTTTCCAGCAACATTTAAATATCATTTTCAGCCTGAAGTCGAGAGTAAGAGATACATAAACCATTGTCTGCGTGTTACAGCCATAACAGTTCTCAAAGAAAAATGGAAATACCAAGAAAGAAATTGCCCCCTTTTCAGATCATAAAAGCCCCGGTAGCGTACAGAGGTACTGCAGAAAAAGAAGAGATGAAAGTTACCATGATTTTTCGGATCAACTAAATAGCGGTTTTACAAATCATATACAAAAATTGCCAAAATTGGAGCACATGACACTATTGAAGTCAATAACGAAGTTATTTCAGTGAAATTCTCTGGCGAAAATGAGACTAAATTAAATGTTCAGTGGTCGTCAATTTCAACGGAGAGTTCTACAACTACAAATTCAAAATAAATGATTCTTATTAATCTCAGTTTTAAGTGTTCATTAATTCAACACAGACTACCACACTTCGAATTCTGAGTTATCTGTTCTTGTCTATGCTAATGTTTTATTAAATGTATTTTATTAATTTTAAAATACATATACATTGAATATAAAACTTAGTAGTCAGTCAAAATTTTGCGGGCATAAATTGATACATTGCTTCCTGCAAAATTTCGTGTGAAATATATATCTTGACATTACGAATAGATAAAGAAACATAGATCTTAGGATAATAGCTTTTCGGCTTTAAATTTTGCTACATGCATTTAGAATTTAATTTCAAAATATGAAACCGTTTATGAAAATAGGTATAGTATGTGTTTTTTTATATATATTATATCATATAATATATTTTTTTAGCGCGAATATTATGCTATTAAAAATCAAAATAAAGTATTTTCCACAATTGATCTATAATATTTTTATTATAAATAATTTAATGATCGATGGTATCTTTTCATAAAAAGATTAAAGTCTAAACAACTAAAGCATAATATTGAAGAGATTAATAATATAAAGAGAGTAAAAATATTTGACGTACATTTACCTACATTCAATTATTTAATGCGCAATTACACAAAAATATATCATATTAATGAATTTTTATTTAAATTCGTATTTATTACATAATTGATTAAAACTTGCAATTATAATATATTTATATTTCTAGACCGTAAAACTGATCCAAAAAACGTCTAGAGCGCATTTCAATTATATACGGTATTAGTTTCGTTTTAAAGAGTTTATTCAATCGATATTATATATTTTATAATAGGCGTTTGATCCTTATATATTGATTGAATTCTGTCTTTAAAACGAAACTAATACCTACCGTGTATAATTGAAATGCATTAATAACTGTCATGAATTTCGTATTGATTATCGATATAGATATATTCCTTCGAGGACGTTTATTGCTATTGAATATTGGTCAGTTTGCCAAATTGATGGCAATTATCAATGCTAAATTGATGGGCGGAAGTTCAACATTAACTGTAAAATTTAAGAAATTTATAAATTAAATGATTAATATTGATTGAAAACTTTTTTTAAACGAAACAAATACCGTATATAATTGAAATGCGCTATGGACGTTTTTGTGATCAGTTTGCCGGTCTAGATGATATCATACAGCTAGTGAATACAATTGACACTGTAATTATTTGTACCTACAAGTGTCAAGGTTTTTTTACTTTGTTGAACCCGTTATAAATAATTCTAATTGAACCTAAATATAAAACACTCTTGAAAAATTAACTTTATAATTTAAACTTTTCAAAATTGTTTTTCTTATTTAAAATAATTTAATTTTTGTTTTAATCGGCTATATACTTCGTTACTACGTATTATACACGGTAACACATTCGGTCTATATCTGCAAAATATTAAAATATTACGTAAATTTTATACATTAAATCAAAGCATGGTTGGCATAATTGGTGCAGATGCTGTGGAATATATTATTCAACGTGATCAAGAAAATTATTTTTATGATAAAGAAAGTCGATTATTTCTAACTTTTGATTTCATTGCGTTTTCTACATCTGCAGCTTTTCTTTTCATAAGTAAGTTTATTCAATTGTTAATAAAATATTTTGATATTCTAGAGAATAACAAATAACTATTTTAATTATGAAAAAAATACAATCTATAAATATATATATATATGCATAAATGTTTTATGTTTTCACACAGTCCCAGGCCATACCTTTATATAACCTGCCTAATTAATCCATAAATTATTTTTTAGGTTTTCTCTTCAAAAATGGAATTTAAGTAATAAAGTGACAGCCCAAATAAAACAAATATAGTGAATTACTGTCTTTATTCTATAGGGTGTATAAAATTAATACTGTGTTTTTCATATCCAGCTTTTAAAACAGCCTTTATAATTTACTTAACAATAATTTAAAATTAAATGATATATTTTACAATATGAAAATAAAAGTAAATAATAATGAAATAAATTAATAATTTAAAATAAATATTAAATTTGAAATCTAAATTTTATTTAGAGATTGTAATGTTTATCATGAATTATTATTGATATACATGGCTTGAAATTTACTGAGTACCAGTTCATATTTTTGTATCAATTCAATAAGATTTTCTAATTAATCAACTGGCCAATGTTTGTTTATATTTTTTATAAATTGATTTTAAATATGATCTAAGCCTGTATAATAAGCAAATGACTCACTGTATATAAAAAAAGATTTGTTTTTGCCAATACTTAAAGATTGCTTACTGCTTTCAACCACATTTTTAAATTTGTTAATACCTATTTTCAAATCACATGGATTACTTACCTATTTTTTCATATCTGCATAAAAATTTTATATTTATATCCCACTTCTGATCCCATTTTTAAGATATTTTGTAGTCCCTGGTCAGTATGCAGAATTGTTGTCATTTGGACAGATCTCAATAGGCAGACCAAACATTTAAAGGAGCAGGTGATGAGGACATGCATTGAATATTAAGTCTCTATATGTCTCCAAAAGCCACTGTGTCACCTTATCATTATTCTCAATAGTGCAAGGAAATTGTAGAGAGGTAAAATACTTAAATACAGTGCTCCTTTGAGGACATTTGCACAACTGTTCATTACCATCTTGATGTGCACTACAGCCTGCATTTAAAGCATGGGTTAAATTAATGGACTCATAAGGTTCAGAAGTAGTGTTGTCCATAGGTTTCACATTATCTACCTGATGTTAAATGTTGTAGATGACTGGTAAGTCATGGGTAATAATCTCAACATCAACATTGTATTGTGGGAGAGGTAAACATCTGTAACCAAGCTGCTGACATATACAATTGCATGACACAAAACAATTTCACCTTTTTTGTTTGTCCTGCAGATTGGAAAATTTTTCACCATCAAATATAATGAATGGATAGATAATAAATTAGTGGCATGAAGACCAAGTGAGATGAAGGATAGTTCATTGCAGAGATGGAGGAATTTGTAAGAGCATTGCATGCTGTTTTTTTTTCTCTTAACTGTGGCAATTACATTATTTCACAACATACATATAACATCTTTAGCTTTCAAAACTTCATGCCATATGTCCAGATTGGCAATTCCACCAATTAGAATGTCCCAGAACATTTTGTCAGTGTAATTAATATGCTGTGGGCATTCACATGTTGTGAATAAGCAGGTTTTTGCTTTAATGAGGACTGCACCTGCAATATTAGCTTGTAAAACACCAGTAGCAACAGATACAAAATATCACATCACAAGACTTCCTCTAATGTCTTTGCAGTGATTGAAAGATCTGATTTGAGGATGATGTTGCCAAGAGTGTCAGTTGCACATTGGAAGCTGGAATGGTGCTGACAAATTATCAATGCCAGAGCCACAAGCAAATGTTTCTCATCAATGTGCAAACAGATTCCAATGTTTTTAATGGGAAACTAGAGTCAATTGATGACAATTACTTCTGAGGCATCAGACATTTTACCAACTGAGCAGGATAAGATGACTATTGTTAATAGAATAATAATACATTTGTCATAAAGAAAGACTCAGAATTTGCAACAATGTATTTTATTTAAAACAATTACAATCATATTATTCTCTGTAAGGTCAGAGAAATAATGGGGATTCAATTAGTATACAATTAATAGATAGAGTAACATATCTATTAATGTGGTGCAGTGATGCATACAAGTCCTTAATCCATTTGACTTGTATTTTACACTTTTACAAAAAAGGTGGTTGCAATTTTTTACCAGACCAAATCTAAAAGCTTGATTGTTTTGGTTGAATTAAAATGGTATTAATTATATACTTTTGAAAAACATATTTATATGTTGAATTATTTATATGATCTTTGAAATTTTTTTTTTTGTTGTCTAGCAAATTAATTAAGGATTTATATATTATGTCTTCAAAGTTCTGAAATGATTTGTTGCATTGAAATCTGCTATAATGTAATGGTTATTACAAAATATTTAAAATTAATATTTACAAGAGATAATTTTGATGAAATTAGTTCTATACTTCAGGGGTCACAGCAGCAAATCCCAAAAAAAGTATGATGATTTTAAATAAAAGTATGACAATTAATATCTATATATATTTTACAAATTAGCTATATTATATCTATGTTAAACAGAAAATTATATTTTCTTTAAATAAGGCTAATCAAAAGACATATTTTGATAAAACTATGTACATACTTTTTAAGAAAATATAATTTTTATTTGAAAAATTGGACTATTTATTTTGGCATACATACTTTATGGATAGCCCCTTTATATTGGCATATAAAATGTTGTAATAGTAAATGTGTTCAATTTTAAACTCATATTGCACATACATATATGTACAGTCTTTGCAAATAGGAAAATGAAATATGAAATGTTAATAGTTGGTATAATGAAGTTCACTTTCCTTTATTGCAATGTTGATTGATTACAAGAATATTATTTATTCATTATACTAATATCACTAATAATTAAACAGTGTTAATGAAATGTTGTATAGTAAATGTGATCAATTCAAACTCATATTGTACACAAGGTCCAGCAAAAATGACATATGAAATGCAAATAGTTGGTATAGTCAAATTCACTTTCCTTTATTAGAATTTTGCCTTACACACTTAATATCTATTAATAATTAAAATTTAATTTGAACAAGAATAATTGTTTATAACACTAATTTTTGTACTGTTTTCTTTTATTTTTGAATGGTATCCCTAAGATTTATTTAAAAATACTTAATATTTTTTTAGTTACCTATTGGAATAGAATTGGCCACCTTGATTACCTACGAATACACTAAATTATATATTTCAAAATAATTTAATTGAAAGTGGAATTAAATCAATATGTACACCTAGCATCTGCAAATTGATATTTTGTTTATAATTTTTATTTCATAATTTAATTTAATATATTTTCATTTTACATGTAAAAGCTTATGTATATACCTACTAACTATTTTATAAACATATATTTTAAATATAATATTAATATAGTACCTATTTCGGTATTTCTATTTCATTATTTCATTATCAATAAAAATATTTATTTATGTTATTATTTAAACTACCTACTGAATAATAAAAAGAATGTATATTGGTGACGTCTTCTGAATTGCAATATGGGTAAAGATTAAAATTTTGAATTCAATACATTTTTTCACTGGTAACCAATGAAGGGCTTTTAGAAGAGGAGTGGTGTGTGTTCTCCAGGGGCTTCTTGTGACCAGACGTGCGGCGGCGTTCTTTATTCTCTGTAGTTTAGATATGTTAGTGGAAGGCTGGTTGGCCAGCAGAGAATTACAAAAGTCAAGACGTGAAATCACCTGGGATCTAACACAGTCCGATGTTAAGTAGCGTGGGACACTTCTTATCTGTCGAAGCCAGAAAAAACATGATTTGCAAGTGATAGATATTTGAGAATTGAAAGAGAGAGTCGGATCAACCATTCATACGAAGTACAATCGGAAGATCTGCTAGAGAGTGCCGTGAATGAACTAGTAGGTTAGTTTTAGAAGCATTAAGCTTAAGTTAACCCTCGTGTATATCTCTTCCAAATAATTCTCAATATATCTCAATGATAGTTCAGAATGATCTAGCTTAAGCCAAGTCTGAGTGTCATCGGCATAAAGGTGGTAATTGATATCATAAGAAGATATAATTTTCCCAAGCGGAGTAGTGTAGCAGTGAAAAAGAGCGAACCCAAGACGCTGCCTTGAACACCAAAAGAGAGAGATTGCTTTCGCGAATCACTGTTGTTAGAATGGACTATAAACTCACTGTCGGAGAGGTAATTTAAGATCCAATTCAATGCATTTCCTTGGATGCTAAACCATTCCTTTAGAGTTAGCATGAGGATTTTATCATTGATGGTATCAAAAGCCGCTGATAAGTCAAGAAGTACCAGTGGAAATGAAATGAAATAGGATCAGCAAGACAATTAACTGGATCAACGACATCCGGGAATGGAGGTGAAGTTGATTATGTAATAGAAAGCAGGCCTTTCACAGTTGAAAAAAGTAAACGTGAATTGATGACACCTAAATCAGGTTTGATTTTCGAAGAGAAATTGTCTTTCTTGGCAGCAAAAAATAGGTGAAGCAACTAGCTTACATGCTATTTTGTGATTTAATTGGTCACTAGTGTCTTTAGTATGCAGAGAACGTTTCTCTAATCTACGACGCAGACGGCGTTGTTGCATAATGATGGGAGTCGTCCTCGGATCAGACGGTGATTTCGTTCGATTTAAACATAATGGTGCATGCATATCAACAGTTTGTAAAATAATTTCATTAGTATCTGATGCAAGGTTATCAACAGACTTGTAAGGAAGTGTATTCCAATACTCGATGGTGGATGAAGAAATATCACTTCAAAAGGAGAGAAGATTTACCTTCTTAACCTTGCGTGACAGATTTGCCGTTGGTCGTTCTTTTTTAGCAAGTGAGCAGTTAATTTTTAAGAACACAGTGTGATGATCAGAAATGGTGTGGTGTATAATACTTGTGTTCCACAAATAGAGAGAGATGATTTTTGCTCGAACATACAAGATCGAAAGTGTGGCCAGTCATATGAGTCGGTTCGTTGACATGGAGAGAAAAATCAAGATCGTAAATAAGTTGAGTGAAAGCTCTAGCATTTAAATCGTGCTCATCATCCACGTGAATGTAGAAGTCACCAGTTAAAATTAATTCGGAACCATTAGATAATTTCTTACTGATCAAAGAATGAAATTCATCTAAAAATAAATTAAAAGGTGATGTAGGCGGGCGATAAATACATAACAAGCGTAGTGACCGTGACTTGTTGGGAAGGAACTCAGCTTCAAGCAGTTCAAAAGAAACAATAGGACTTTTTTTAATCTGAGTTATTTTTAATGTATTGCGATACACTATGGCCAAGCCACCTCCAAGACGATGGTCACGATTAGCCATTTAAACAGAAAAACCACTTGGAATAAGATTTGATAGAGTGATTCCATGCTTTTTAATGTTTCGGGTAGGTACATGTAGCCATCTACTTTTCTAACTTCAACGAAAAAAATAGCTCAAACAATGATCCAGATCAAATTTAAAAATTCGTGTGTCTATTTGAAAACTTTCAGACCACCATCTAATCTATAAGTAATTAGTCTAACTTGGGATCAGCTAAGTTTTTGACCACTCGTGATTTTTCTCATTACTCGATCTAGCGCGCTCGAAAAATAACTCTTGGCAAAAAACGAAGCACTGACCAGTCGTTGAGTTCTATTCCCTATAATATTAGGTTTATATTTTCCACATGAGGTTTATTAGATAAAAGCATAAAATCCTTCATTATAGGTTTGAATTTTCCATAAAAGTCAATAATGTTAACATTTTAACAACAATAATCTTATGCTAATTATACTGGACATTTAACAATTACAACAAATCGCGACTAATCTTTAATTCTTATCTTTTGTTAAAGGCATCAAATAACACAAACAAATTAAAGCTTCATGCATATAATCAATGTAGAAAATAGCACACTTGAAAACAATTGAGCCTTTTAATTATTTATAACAACGTTAACACCTGAGTGATGGTGTTTGTATTTGATTTGTTCGAATTATTATTCGAGACATATTTATTGATATCGTCAATAATAATTTTTCCACTGGAATTGTAACTATGAATTTTTTAGGTTCGTTTGTAGACACGATCAGCTTTGTTAGACCGGTGGTCAGTTCGCTCCATGATAACTTGCTCCTCCACTCCAGATTCGTACAATCCGATCGCACAAGTGGCTCTCAAACTGATTTGTAATGTGACCTGAAATACCGGTTGATAAGCAAATATTTTAAAAATCTCTTTCAATGTATTATGTATTATGATCTTATGATAGATTGTTAGAGAATTGATTTTTGTTGTCACAAGAGCTAAATAAAATGCCTTCGAAGCATGCCTTTCATGGTTCTAAAATGAGTGTTTCTGGTGCACTTTCTTTCGATGTTTAAAGCCTCTGTTGTTTGCTTTTGACACTATTGATTTTTATTGATTTATGCGCTTACCCGCGCATTCATCAAATAAATCTATCATTACTGCATAGACCGATATCCATGTTTTAGTCGTAGTCTAACTGTTACTGAATTAATATAAAATGCAATCCCATTCCCATTTTTTAGCTAAGGGCGATTGAGTTTCTCTTGGTTGTTCTATAGGTGTTTCCCGCAAAGTTGTAGACTGTCACTCTATATGATAAATTTTTATCTCACTATCCTAACCGTTGATAATGTTTCTCTGACGCGTAATAAAAAGTATTAAATAATGTTTAAACATATCTTTCTGTTTAAATTTTTGAGCAAAACTGCGGTCAAAGAAGTGGTGAAGTTTCAGCATATCTTTAGTTTCTATCGCGGGATTGGAATCTTCTTTTTTATTCTTATGGGATTCTTTAAATTTGTTGGATGTGGTAAATTCATTATCAACAATAATGTTCGTATTATTCCGAATTTCTTGCACATATCAAAACAATGCAGCTCGAAAACATACCAATGATGCTGGCGAGTAATATTGGTTGATTAGTGTTCAAAGTTCGGAGAAAAAATAACGCAAACAATTGTTTAAAACATTTTTTTATAAATTTCACACGTTTGTTTCACACAAATTTCAAGAAACGCTGTTCTTTCCATTTAAGTCTTAATGGATTTTGGAACAGATTATTTTTCCAATCGTTTTAATTATTTATCTACATCATCTGGGATTTCTATATTATCTATAAGATATTTTTCAAAAGAATTGGAAAACTTCTACAACTCCTACAACCCGAGCCCTCAAATTCAATTCATTGTTGCTTAGTTTATTACATTTAATAACCTATTTTTACTAGGAAATCATGGATATTATTCATTTCCTATATCCATCATCGCTTGATTCTCTACATTATAAATTTTTGTGCTATAATAGTATATTATGCAAATAAAATAGCGTAATAATTACGACACGAGAACAATTGCGAAACCCGAGTTTACGAAATAGTGTCCGTCTGACGTAGTGTAGCCATTTGAGTTCGCTCACATTTGGATACCATATCACTAAAAAAATAACAAAATAACGTGATTTAAACCATACATCTTTGTTATTGTGATGTTTAATGACAGTTGATTCTCAGCGTTTAATACATGCGATAGTCATTTAAAACAAATTGTTTAAAATATCGTTTTATTTAAATATAGTATACTATAATCGCAACAAATATAACTTGAAGGAACAGTTGCTGAACGAATTGTTGTTGAACAAAACATTAAGATCTGGAGCAGTAAAGCAAGTACCAACCGAAGGAGTGATTGACGTATTCTTCACGAAATGTTGATGACAACGAAAAGGATAAGTTCACATACAAAGCTTTCGTCATGGCTTGTTCATCTTTTCTTTCAGTTGCTACATAACATAAGTCTGCATTGGATATATGACCGTTTTTTTTCATCGCAGCTTCTCTGGGGATCGCTGAATTCACAATTAGCGTTTTCGCTGTCCTTCGTAGGCTAGTGTTTGTATAAACCTTACCATCTTCAACAGATTGTGTTAACCGTTTCAGGAATTTAGCAATTGTATTGAATCTCATTGGTAACGTCTTGTACCAGGTCTTTGTTGCCGGTTTAAAAATAGGTGTTAAGTAAAATGCTGTTGATCCCTATTGACCATTGCTTTCTGGGCGATGACTGACATATTCTTTGTAGATGTCAACAACGCATTTCATTTTGTTTTCTTTGTTTTCATAAATGCAGTAAACCTTTGGCTACATGCAACTGTTTCAAGAGCCAAATGTATTATTTTAAAGCACCTTTCGACGTATTTTAGAAATTCAGTTCCGTCATGGTCTTTTTCAAGTGTAATCTGAGCATTGAAAAAATTCGAGATTTCGATGCTCGTGAAATGTAGCCCAAGGTGATACATCAATGTATCTATTAGTGGCTGAAGATTGGCTGTACCGAAAGCTCCAGACTCCCATAGAATATTTTCTGTGTCAATTCATATAGCACTAGCTCTTCTTTTCTGGCGAAAATTACCCTCTGCGGCAGAATCTTTCATTACTGTATCTAAGGCTTCTCTTGTATCTAAAAATTCACTGTCAGTAAAGATACTAATTGGACTTTTCATAGTGTAATTAACATAGTGCTGTAAAGCAGCCATTAGCTCCTTCAGAGTCCTCGGAGTATATTTTGATTTCCTTGAATCACAAATGAAAAACTGGAAACAGTAGTTCATATCTCCGTTGCTCATTTCTTCTAAATCTTTAAAAACTGTCAATGGTGCATCTATTTTTACTTTCCATTCGTTATGCCGTAACTTGAATAATCGCAATACCCAACTTATCTTTTGTTGATTCTTCATTGGAATACGTTCCCTTTTATTTTTTTCTAGCAATTCGGAATTTGTGGACACAAATTTGGACGATGATGGTTGCGCTTGTGGTTGTATGTCAGTTACTTCATATAAAAAGTCAGAATCTCGTCTTCTTACTTCGCTTAAAGTATTATTTGTATCCTTACGCGTTACATGACGAACAAAATATTTGACATATGTATAAAAATATAAAATAAAATACATATTTTTGATTGTAATAAAGTGTATAATATAATAACTAATATGTCTATAGGAACTAAAAAGAAATAAAAAACATTGTAATGACACTACATAATGACAATAAAAAACATTGTAATGACATGCTAAAAACATTGTTAATGGTTTTCATTAATAGTTAATTCTGCACATTTTCCACAGAACTCAAAGGGAGTGCATTCACCTCTGTCAAGCAACTCACGCAAATTGATGAGTCTCTGAGTGACTTCTTTGTACTTGTTTTTCTGTTTAATGACCTTGTTACCATTTTTGAGAAGCCGAAGATTCAGTTCTTGGTGTTCTTGCTCAAATCGCAGATGTTCAATAAACACAAACATATTTGGATGTTTTCCAAAAGATTTTTTCATTTTACCATGGAAACTTTCGAGGTGATTATTTGTTCTGACACTTCTTTCATCTCTCCTTACATTGTCGGCGTGAGACCAACTCTCTTTATGAAATGTTGCCACAATTTCATCAACGAATGTAGATGTAACATAATCAACAAATGCCATAACGATGCCATTAGGATCAGTCATATCAATTACTTCCATCCACGCTTCTTCAATGCGGTTGAGTGGAAGAAATGGCGGAACAATTGCCCTGCGTACAGTTTGTCCAACGATTTGATTTTCTTTGTATGGAACTGTCAGACCCAATCGTTGTACAGCTCTCCAGATGCATTGTGAATAATGAAAGTGACAACCACGTAACCTCTCTAGAGAGAAAACGGAATCTACAGCACTCAGCAATGCCTGTTCAAAGTCGCACTGTACTACTGAGGGATTCAGATGCAAGCCAAGTTGTATCGCTTTGTGTTGTAGAGCTTCGAATAAACGAATAGAAGTGTTGGAATTTTTATTCGGCAACAGTGCATAGACAGTTGGTATCATTGCATCGTATTTGAAAACATGAATGATAAATACTTGGTTAAATAGAGTTGGAGAAGTGTGAAAAGTTCCATCCATAAAAAAAGTAGAACTTTCCGCCAATAGACGTAGAAAAGCAGTTTTACCAAAAGCCAGTATCTTCCTGTCATCTGTAGGTCCAGTGTCTACAAGAATAAAGTTGCTTCCAGTTTTAGTTTTTCTCCATTCATCTTGGAGACTAATGTCTTGCAATTTTGTGGATAACTTTGGCAATCTTTTTAACCTCTGTTTGTACAACCCTGCGCGCATGCTTTCCAAAGACTGTAACAATGCCTCTTCGTCTTCGTCCACAGTCATATCCGCGAAGGCCTCGCTTCATTGAAGTTGAAGGTTGCTGGATGACTGATTTTTTTAGTAAAAGTTTTCTTTTTTCTATCCCTATTGCTGTTGTTTCTGCAGGATGATTGTGATTTGCTTTAAAAGTAAATGTTTCGCCATCCAGCACACCTCTTGCTGGACACTGTTTATTGCAACATTTATATGCCACTGTCTCATTTTTGTTGACTTTATCCCGGCAATGTCTGAAATCGTCGTATATTAATATTGCACCACCTTGTTTGCTTTCAATAAATTCCATGATTAATGAATTAACACTAACATTTTGTGTGTTTTATAGTGTATAGTGTAGTTTTATATTGATTTGTACTCTCCAGTATATTATTACGTAGTTATGTAATATCAAGACCTATATTATATTTAATGCAGACAACAAATAATTGAGCGAACTAAATCGACATAACAACGTGAATTAAACTGACACTACCAATGTTCTATTACGTAACGCATTTGCTCTATCAATAACAATAGAGCGAACTAAGTAGACGCAATCTAAGTATACGTAGCCGAGAACCGATCCCTGCGGTACCCCACAAGTTAGATGGTTGAACTTCGATCTTTGACCCGCAATTTGAACACACTGAGTTCTGTCCGATAAGTATGACTTAAACCAAGCTAATACAGAATCGCTGAAGTTAAAGCGATTTGAGAATGTGTCAAGGAAAATGTCGTGATCGACAGTGTCGGAGGCAGCACTGAGGTCAAGAAATACTACACATGAAATTAAGCCTGCATTTTGAGCGACTGCCAGATCGTTGTGCAATTTAATCAATGCGGTTTCTGTTGAATGATCTTGTCGATATGCTGATTGAAAAGCAGAGTATAAGTTATAATTCGCCAACAAAAACTTGTATACTTCCAAAGATTTCAACAGGAAAGACAGACCGGACACTGGATGATAGTTTTTAAGATTCTCTTTTCCAAGATTTGATTTCTTTATCAATGGAGTGATACCTGCTTGCTTTAAAGAGCAAGTGTCAAGGCATTTTTAATTAAAAGAAGCCGGAATTTCCCGAATTCCCCCGTGTACCTATTTTAAGAACTACATTTTGGAATAGATAAGAATAGATAAGTCAAGAATTTCATTCTCTTATTTTGAAAGTGTGGAAATAAATAATTATTTTCACTCTTTTAGGTTTTTTTTCACACTTTTCAGTGTTTCAAATATTTATATAAAAGAAAAGAAAACAACAGTTATAGGTCAATAATAATTAGACAAAAGAAAACTTAATTACATTTGTGTCACCATTTACCTCAACAATCAATCGTTTTGAGGGTTATCCCGTCACAGAAATCTCCTCATGATCGAGATGAAGGATACGTTTTAGAGTTAAATCTGGTATCTGTTCCTGGAAAATTGAGTCATGAGAAGCATCTGATGGCTTTTTTGAATTTGTCGGAGCTCCCGCTGCTGAACCTATTTGTGTCTGTAAGCCACTTAGACTTCTACTTTAATTTCTTAATGAACCAAGCGAGCGACTATGAGCCGTGAATCGTCTTTTTAACTTATCTCTAGAAGAAATAGTACGAATAATCCTCAACTAGTAGTTTTTGCCTATTGGTTGCTGTGAAAACCTTATAGCATTTATTATATTTGGTAATGGATGCATCATTTGGGAGTTCGATATATTCGAAATAAAAATCGACAATATCGTGAAATCCCTCTTGAGCATAATACCTCAGTTATTTTGTTTCGATTTTCTTCATCAAGGTATGTAATCCACCCTGATTATTTTTCGATATTTTGTCACAAAACTCGAAATATTTTCCATGATTTTCTATATTTATTTGCTCCAGCAAAGCTCTTCGTCTGCCTTATTCAAAAAATCTACTCTCCTTACAGTACCACCAACACCTCTTTTACTTAAATCCTTCAATCTGGCATCAAAGGTTCGTCGAAAATAAAGAAAGCGATCGTCTGACTTGTCAAGAAAATTCCACCCACTCTTGTCGCAAATGTCGCAATAAACCAGGTAATATGTTAAGTAAAGACTGTTCGGGGATATTCTTCACCATCTTTTCGTCTCACTTCTACTAAAAATTGTGATAGGATTGATGATAAGTTTTCCGCGGTTTCAGTTTCCAAAAGTTCGGGAATATTTTCGTTGTTTCGAGTATTTCTCTCAATTTTCCAACTTTTGAAAATATTAATTGCACTCTTGATATTTTTTAAAGTAGTTTTGTTTTTATTTTCTTTAATAAGAATATCGATATCATTTTCTGAAAGTTGTAGCTTATCGAATTCCAAACTGTGACCGGGCATTGTATTGTTTGATAAATAGGATTATCGATATACACCATAATAAATATATATTGTGTTTATACCTGTTCAATTCAAAATGACATTCGTCTAAAAATACCAATTTAATCATTATTGGAGCATTATTTGATATTCGTATTATTGTTTCGCAAAATTCTAGGCGTCTGTTGTCATCAGAATCGATGAGGTATGGATTGTAACTTGGCTTGTATGAACGAAAGTTTTCTTATTTCAAAATTTTGGCAACTGTTCTTTTTGAAATTCTCAACATCTCCAGAAATAGAATGTGTTGAAATTTTTGAATCAGCTTTGACAGCTATGACAACCAGATTTCGGGCGATTAGAAGCAAGACTGCCATATTTGCTGAGAGAGGTTCCTTCGCATACTTCATTCTAAATAATCGCCTGCTCTTCTCTCTATTGTAATTTGCAAGCGCCCACGAAATGGCATAATTTTTCTCATCTATAGATAACATTTTTTCATCCACCATCATGTAAATAATATGTAGGTAAATGTAAATTAAAACTGTACAATATTTTGAATAGATATAAAAATAGATTATATTATAATATACACTTATTCGATGGCCAAGCGTGGGATATCAAATTTTTTTCAATGAAGTGATGTCATATTCAACGAACGAA
>JAUZNC010018692.1:0-10231 GCA_034780395.1 Vannuccia rotundouncinata
AGCTACGACGTCGTGGTTTGTACTTTTCCTGTCATTTTCAACAAGACGGAGCTCCATGCCACACTGCTTTACAGACTTGTGACTTTCTTGACCAGCATTTTCAAGGACGATGGGTTGGCAAACATTGTCCAAAACCATGGTCGCCAAGAAGTCCTGACCTAACATCTATAACCCTATGGGGCATAGTTAAACGTCGAGTACGTCAGCAACAATTACAGTCAGTTGACGATATGAAAAGGGCTGTCAACTTGGCATTTGATGAAATCGACAATGGGCTTGTTCAAATAATCCACAATCGATCCTTTCGCCGATTACAGTTGTGCATTGATGTTGGAGGTGTTCAGGTCGATCCTTATGGCAGATAATTCATTATTTATCCAGTTTTCGTTTGAATTTTTTTAAATATTCGATTTATCGAGTAAAATAATTCATTGTTTTATGTTTATATAAAATAAATTGTTGGTTATAATTAGACTTAATTGTTATTATTTAGATCGACTGTGAATTCTGGGCCACCCTGTAATGTAATGTATTGTAATGTAATATATAATGTAATGTAATTTATTGTAATGTATAGTACTTAATTGTTAATGTACTTATTTCATTGTTAATGTATTGTATTATTTTGTATTGCAATGTATGTTATTGTTAATGTAATATCTTTATTATATTGTGTTTTATTTTAGATAAAATGTATTGTATTATATACTGTACTATATTTATAAATGACTAGAATTAAAACATTTGAAAGGTAATTATATTCTATTTAAAAAATAATCTGCTCGGATGTCATATACTACTTTGCCTTATATTTATTTCATATCACGCAATTCTACTTTTGTAGACATCAACAGAAATATAGCAGAATTAGGAGTTCCCAGTTTACAGTCTTATTAAATATTAATCTATTTTTTAAAAATTATTTTATCTTTTATTGTCCTGATTACTAAAAATAGCAGAAATGTTGAGTCTACCTAAATATTAGACTCACCGGAATTGCTTTCGTGTCCTTTAGAAAAACAATTTTTTAATAAATACGAACAAAAATAGTTTTCCAAAATATCTAGATTCATAAAAATATCAATATATCTCCAATTGTTCTCAAATTTTACGGTTTTGAACTTGCGTTTATAATTATATTCATATACGTTTACTAATAATAAATTAATATTGGTTCAAAATGCAAACATTTAAAATATTGAAATCTTTACGGTAAATTCCTAATTATAATTTCTAATAAAATCCTTAGTATATATAATTTTAGTAACATTATACGGGCATCCATGTCATTCAGGAAAGCAAAAGGAGGTCTAAAACAGTAGAACAAAAATGATTTACAATTATTACAACAGACAATAAGAATTATCGTCGTCATAATGACATTATTATAATCAAAACAATTGGTTTCAATTGGTAAAATTTTATTTTATCTAAATATAAATTGAAACTGCAAAATTAAAACTGATTGACAAATTTTAACTCCCTTGACCAGTTTTAAAACTAATAAATTCATGGATGACATTTTAGAAGTCAACCGAAATATGTGTGTTGTATTTTCTATTTCTTCTAAAATATAAAACATCTAATTTAAAATTATTTAAATTATAAATTCTGAACTCTGTGAATTTAAAAAAAATCACAAAGCGTCATCAATGAATGTATTGAATGACTCACCGTGTCAAGAATGTGAAACAGAGTCATGCCAACAGACACCTCCACTGTGGAACTGTCAATAAGAACGGGTCGGCTGGTCTTGTCATATCCACGCAATATCTTCAGTTTAACGCGGTATTCGTTGGATCGAAATGTAGGGTACAGTGAGCGGTTGTAGAGAGATACTGTCGAATTGTAGTCATCGACTAGATGTTGGGGGTTAGCTGTAAGTATGGACAATAGGAAAATACAGTTATTGTTTATTCAAGTTTTATTGTCCATTAGTCCGCGCGGATTTTGTCAAAAACAATTTATCATAACCAAAAGCATTACTTAAAAATTAGAATTACATTTTTTAATCAGATATAAGAATATTTTTATATAAATTATATAATATTGAATTATATATTGACATGATTAACTTTAATCATTATCCATATTGGCATATATTTATTTAGATTTCTTCATAAGTAGAAAACCTTTAGTAATTGGTTTTGTACTTTATCTAATCGACCGAAGCGGTACTCGATACCTTTTCAACTTCAAATTGGTTATAAGTAAGTTCAAATTAGTCAGCGACAAACTTATTAATAATAGTTCACATTAGTCGAGCATTCCATCACATTCTGTAATCCCACTGATTATGTAATTTCTATTCAGTCAAAGTAAATTCAAATTGGTCCGTTTAATTTTAACCATTTGGATGAAGTATTTTAAATCATTTATGATGTTCTTTCGTTCCAATCCAATGGAATACACCCGAGTGAAAAGTTAAGAGTTGTGAATGAATTTGATGTCAACTTATGAACATCGTGCTCAAAGGGTCGAACTCTACGGGGCAAAGAGCTGTTCGCAAAGTAGAAGGTCCATAAAGAAGAAACCTCCCAATCTCTTTGGCCATTAGCCCACTATTAGGACTTGTTCACAATTTTGTTTTTGAAGGCGGAATGACGAAATACATTTTCTCTTAACTTCTTGGGGAAATGAAAGAACTATAATGTCGGTTAACGATCAACCGAAAGAAAGGCTATGTGGATTATGCTGGTGCACATAGCGATTCTCCTCATATTGGAAATCAGATGGATTTTTATTATTTATAAAAATATTCACCATTTTCTAAATACCCATGAAATGGAGGATCCTGTCTAAATACCTATGAAATATCAATTAATCATAATTATTCAAATTAACTATTTAAATTGAAGTATTTGCTTAGCAGCCGGCTAAGAATTTTATGTGCATTATTTTTAGATTGCAGATCTAGTTAAATAATACATATATAATGTCTATGGTTCATTTATGGTTCATTCTAAAGTATTCGATGTTTACTTGTTCATGACTCCTAGAATGATCGAATCACTGCATTTTTTGATAATTAACCAAAATTGATTTTGACTTAGTTGACTAAATTGAATTTACTTTGACTAATTTGAAATTACTTTAATACACCGTTGACTAATTTGATTTTACTTTTTAAATAGTTAACGGTCCGCTGACAAATTTGAAGTTAAAAAGGTATAGTTCCAATTATAAAAAGGGATAGATCTGTATTATTTGGATGCAAATTATAATTCAATTTAGATGACACAATTATTGAGACATTGATGGATACCCAGAGCAAACCATTTCTAAATTAAAATATTCTTTACAATTCTGATAAGATATAATCACATAAATGAAATATAAATTAAATAAAAGATGGACAATCATATTATGATGCATGAATTTTGTAATTAATTAATTATTGATTTACATATTTTGAGTGACAACTACGAAAACATTCACAAACATTGAGTTAGTCAAAAAGGCACATTCAAAATATTTTTCTAATTGTAAATAAGTTCTGCAACTGGACACGTTGTGGTAAGCTCTCTAGAACATGAAATTATTAACTGAAAGACTTGCAAAACAATATTTAACATTTTAATGCGAATACTTGTTCGGTGAAAATTGTTGCTAAGATACCCTGTATTGCAACAACAATGACTAAAATTAAAATTAAAACGATCAACTAACACTAAGGACGACTAATGCCCAATCCTAATGCCTAATTTATTTCCCACAATAACTGTTGCAAAAAGCGCTTTTGTGTATACAGTTTTTTATTACACCACAAATTAATCGCGTATACATTTTGAACAAATCAACGTTATAGACATAAGCTGTTGGTTGTGGCAGCGGCTAGTTTCTTTGATTACAGATCTAGTTGAAAGTCAATCTCGTTATTAATTAGAAATTTGATATCACATAAAAAGTACAATTTGCCAGTCTCCTTCGTTTTGTTTGGAATTATCGACAAAAAATCCCAACTCAACAAATAGAGAATAATTATTGAATATAAATAATATATTATTCGGGAACACATGAAAATAACCAATACATTTATTATTTACTACATCAACAAACAGATAACTTTTTAATAATATATTAGATTGACACGCTTCAGTTAAAAGTTGGTTAAGAATCAATCTCGACAGAGGAACTAAATATCTACAGTTTATTGGAGCGAGCAACAAATTTCTTCTTTCAAATAAAAATAACATTTCAAATCGATGAACCCTTGACAAATTAGTTTAATAATCGATGACCACAAATTATTATTAAATTACTGAACGACTGAGAACGTTTAATATCAGATTAAATCTCTTCGTAGATATTTTAAAGATATTGGATATATACCTACCGAAATTAAAAAAACATTTCATGAATTGGAGTAGCACACCACTTAAATGATATTACATCTGACATAAATAATGATATTATCTGCGATAATTTGAGATTATGTATATGTTAAAAAGTTTTTTATTTGTATTTTTTTCATTATTCGGTTACAGGATTTTATAAAAAATTCACACTTTATGTTCTTGTATCCCGTGAAAAAAAATATTAAAATAAGATTATTATAGTTTCAGCCAAAAAGATTTCTATAAAATGATAATTATAAAATTATACAAGAACATACAAAATTTATAATAAAAGTAAAATAAAAAACTGGCTATTGTACCAAAATACAAACCAAATTTTAAAATTTTAATTTATTTTAGTTTGGTTTGTATCGTTAAATATGAGTAAAGGTTAATTTTATTATAGATAATGTTTTTATTTTATTTGTATTTATTTTGTATTTTGTTGAATATTCTTATTATGTGCCTCTCTGACACTTTCTGCCATATCAGATAAAATGTAAATCGTAAATCCTTATTTGAATTAAACTATGTGGACAACATAGAGAGAATTGTTTATATTTAAATATTATTACATAATGATCAACCTTGATAACTGAACTTTACTTTATGAACTTAACATTGATAACTTTAATTTGCATGGTAACTTAACATTGATAACTTAACTTTTGAAACTTAATCTTGACAACTTAACTTTGTTTTCATTTAAGTTTCAACATTAATCCTTGTAGCATATTACAAAAAATAATGTGTTTTAGAAATTTTGCTCGAATTGTTAACATTCAATAAATGCAAAACTACTCGACCACAACTCAGGCTAATCAAATACACATGCAGAATTATCTACATACACACTACCAATAACATTGAAGAAATGACCCCCAGTTCAGACATCGGCATAAGATTAACTTGACAGAAAACTCAATTATAAGTTATGTATATTTAGTTAAAGAAAATTGTCGATGTGATCAGATATAAACTAAAAAAATTTACCCTCGTTATAAGCAGCAAACTCAGAAAGTTTTTCAATGTATCTAAATATGCAAACTATAATTTATTAGAATACAAAGTAACTTTTTTGAAGTTCGCTCAATACCCTCACTGTCCGATAGTTCAAAACCGAAATGAGTACATTAATTTGGATAAAGTTAAAATATTATACTGTCGAAATTTCTTCAGCGGATGTCATACATAGGATGGAACAAAGTTATAGTATAAACCCCAAGCTTGCAAGATCAAGACATTCATCACCTACAATTGTCTCTCGTCGTTCACAAAGATAAAATAAATTTCGTCAACCTCAAAAGAAGAAATTTGATTAATCTCGTTTGGATTAAAATGTAACGATTTACATAGCTCCCTAATATTCATATTTTAATTAATATCCATTTGATATTTCCAAATGCAATACATTTCATATTTTAATTTTAATCTTATATAAAATATAATTGGAAAAATCTTTCAAAATTTAGTAAAATTATTTTTTATTTTAAATATTTGTAATCTATTCCTATAAACCGAAATTATTATTTGAAAAATTTCATAATGAGGGATTAATCATATTTGTCAGAAATATTAATTTAAAAAAATAGTAATTATAGCTTTCACATTCTTGATAACAGTTTAAAGATTCCTTTTAAAATTTAATGAGTTCGTTTTAATACAATTTTAAAAATAATAAATTCATCTTCACGAAAGTTATTAAACTATTTCTGTTACTAGTTCTAATAGTAAATTCGAGTTAACTATTTAATTGCAATAGTAAATTCACGTTAACAAAAAATGTGTAACAAATATTTAAAACCTAATCAGTCTAAATCACAGTTATGCTAAAAAATATTTAAATCAAAGGCACTGTTTAAAATTTTTGAAAAAGAAATTTAGATATTTTATATTAGCGAAAGTTTTAGTTTTGTAAAGGATAAGCCTTTAGATAAAGTTATAAGTACTCAATATTAACTATATTTGGTATCTGTCCAAGAATTATTTCTATGAGTTCTCCATCATTTATTGTCCGATATTTAAATAATTTAAAACTCTAGACTGTTATTAAGCCTTTTTGAGTAGAAGGTGTCTGCATCCTATTATCAATAAATACATAATTATTTTTTAATTAAAATTTTACTGATATAATAATTACACCTTTGTTTCAACATAATATTTTATATTGAAATAAAAGGGTCCATTAATATCAATAATTATCAAAAAGTACAGTTCTGTACAGTTCAATATGGACTTCTAATGTTATAAATTAGTGCGAACGATAATATACCGTTTTTACGACAACATATAAGCACAATAAAGAATTTAATATAAAAATTAGTCAGATTGCACAATAAGCCTACAATACTAAGAACGAAATAAATTGTTGTGAATCTGGCATATCCTTCGTCGTCTAAACCTATAAAATAATAATAAATATAGTTTATTAACATGGAAACTATATAATTATACATCAATTTTTGTATTATCCATTAAGGGAAAAGGATTACAAAGATCTTTTTAAAACCGGAATTATTTCACAAGCATTATTAGTAGATAAAACTGGGGATTCTTTCGAATTCGTCATTAAAACATCAAAATTGTTTTGTTATTTGTAATAGAAGCATCAACAAACAAAACAGTCTGACTGCCTTGATTAAAAAGATCATTTGTTGTCTACTGCTTCATGAAATACATTCATTTGATTGATCTCCAATGAAAAGACAAATATTCGTTTTCTTCAAAAGTTATAGTTTAAACTGTTTATATTTCAAAAACAGTAATAACAACATTTTTTAAAAATAATATGTCACATTATTTAAATATACATGGTTTAAGTAAGACTGAATTCAACAATAAAAAACCAATTTAAAAATCGCTTGAAGTCGTTAACATTTTTTGAGATATTAAATAATTGTTCGCATTTTAAAATTTGATAAATAACAAAATACAATAAAATAATAAAAAAATAATAAAAGTATTCTGCTAAAAATATCATTCCATTCACAAACTGTGATTTCAAGAAATTTACTCAATTATGAATTATTTATGTGTGTGTCAATTATCTGCCACAATAAAAAATCTTATTTGACAATAGAGCACTTCCTTTGATTTAACACGCTAAAACCATTGAACTTTTGAGGGTTGGTGAGGCAGCGGAAATAACTATTTAGAGCGAAAACTTTGTTCCATGGTTTGTTTTTGTGGTTTCGTCATAAAATTGGGTATATTTTTTCATACACATAGTAACCGGCTTATGATGACATTTTCATGTGCTACAATGTCTGAGTTAATAATTCCTCATTAATTATTTAATACTTCCTGCAAATATTGATATTTTAAAGAATAAGAAAAAACATAATTTTTCTCAAGTATTGAAAAAATTCGAATATACAACAATTTTTTTTACTAAAATTTGCAGAAAAGGATCAACTCAGTGATTATGAATGAAAGCTATGTCCCATTGTATTCTATAAATGTATAGGTATAGTATCTTGAGATGAATCATGCCTCTATACATGCAGGCAAACATTTATTTATTTACAAATTGTTTTCTTCTTCAAAACGTTTATTTCTTTTAAATGTAAACTAAATGTTTTACTTACAAGTTTATCTTTACGTAATTACCCTTGGGAATATAATTATATACTAACTACATCTAACCTTCATAAAAATAATCTAAAAGATAAATATAAAGTAAATTTCTGTTAACGATAATTACAGTGCTTAACTAAATTATAGTTAGATTTATAGATTTAGAATGTAGATATTTAGCATTTAGTTTTTTCTCTTAATATGTAGGTATATGTAGTATCTGTTTTCAATTGTTTGACCAGCTTAAATTATGTATTAGAAAAAAAATTGCTTAGTTGTATAGAACAAAAGCCTTTATCTGACTTTATTCCAGCGTTGAATATATTTTATAATATGTATGTGTATTGGCTTTTGTCAATAACATTTAACATATAATATTATAAACGTTACATAAAAATAAAGCGTATTGATTTATTCAAACGGCTATTGAGAGAAACCTATACTCCATTACAAATTAACAATTGGTAATTATTAAATTATCAATAACTAAAAAAACAATTCCAACTTTGGCCAAATGAAATCTAACTGATGTTTGTATATTTTATATCTAATAAAACTTTAAATCTTTAGGTATGGTTATGTCGCCTTACTTCAAATAGGAGTTATCGGCGTGCTAGTTTCTAACAACTCTAATTACTGAACATTGAAGTAATTCAGCGGGTAATTCTTCAACTAATTCTGTCCTAAATTCAAGTACAGCTTAATCGGACAGTGCAGGTTTCCTATTTGAAACATATTTTTTCTTCTATGTACTATTGATTCATTGTGATTTTGAATTACAAAAAAGTACATTTCTTGTAAAAAATATATAATCCATGTTTTCAACGATTATCCTATTGTCCGAGATTTCTTTTAACACTATTTATTAATGCATTTGAGATATATTTGAAACTCAAGTGAAATAAAATATCATGTTTAATTAATAAAGAATGTAAAAAGTTGGTTGCATAAGTATGAAATATCAAGAATTTCTATCGACAAAATGCATTATTATATAAATTATTCTAAAACATTTCTCAAGCACTAAGACTTGTATTATATTTATGCAAATGTAAGTGTTTCAACCCAGACAAATGATTAATATTTGAGAATTGTACTCATGTCACATTTTGATTACTCGTTTTAAAATTTTATTAAAATTTGATTAAAATTTTTTAAAAAACAATCAAAAGACATTAATAATCCTATTATCAAATATTTTAATAAAAATAAAAATAAAAATTTTGATTACATTATTCCCAATGTAAATACAGTGAAATTATATTTGAATAACGTCATTACTCGTTACATCATAAGTTTTGACTATTTAATCGTATCGGTTGTTAAAAGGATTTTTTACTGTATATGATATAGATATATTATGGTTGACGTAACAATTTAATAAATGATACAACAATGTAAAGATATGATAACAATATCATTCAGAAAGTTAACAAAATTTTTATATATCATTTTTTCTCCTTAATTTTCTTTTCTCAGCATTCATTTCTATTTCATGATGCATTGTCTTAGCTGTTGTCAAAGACGATAGTTATAATTCAACTTTTTGACCAGTGGACATCTTTTCTTGTTGGGGTTCATTGTTAGCTTCGAGAGAAAAGGCCGGTCACAAATATGGAGAATATGGTGATTGTTTTAGACTATTAATTACAGTTTTATTTTTGAAGACACTGCAACTGGTTTATGTGATTCATCCACATGGTGTCTTGTCTTGTATTGTAGGGTTGCAGTTCTCCAATGTCACAAATTGATGGTCACTCTGTAAATCGTATGTTGAAATATTTCATAGTCGACTTAGATTAGGAACAATTTGTCAACAGATCTGAATCGATATAAAAGTTCCTAGATGGATTCTTTGAATAACTAATATATTTTAGTAGAACAAACGATTTTTCTTTAAGGATCAGTCCTAAAAAAGTATAGTTAAAAGAATTAGTTAGTTATCTGTTACTCCGAGCTTTAGCTTAAAATAATATAAATTTTGTATAAAAGACCATTATTTCAATAAAATAACAATTTTATGTCTATAATGTAGAAGTATGAAAAGTTTTTGTATACCTACATTAAAAAAATGTACCAACAGATGATGCAGTTAAACAAGAGTTTTATCTCATATTTCAAAATGTTTTCTTAAAGATGTAATTTGGTGATTTTTAGTTAAAACTCCGTAAAATGAAAATAACTTTAAAACTTCAAACTAAAACTAAATAGTCAAAATAAATTTGTTCAAAAATTACAAAGTAATCGTTTAAAATTTATTTTAATTAAAAGAATTAATCTAAGAAAAAATAAATTTTATACGCATCCTTTTTTTGGTG
>JAUZNC010018703.1:0-25934 GCA_034780395.1 Vannuccia rotundouncinata
TATAAGAATAAAATGAATATGGCTGTCTATAGCTTTCAATATCTATGTCAATTCAAATCCAGGAAACTGTTTGGCTGACTATAGCTCTCAATATCTATGTCAATTCAAATCCTGGGAACTGTTTGGCTGTCTATAGCTCTCAATATCTATGTAAATTCAAATCCTGGGAACTGTTTGGCTGTCTATATCTTTCAATATCTATGTCAATTCAAATCCAGGAAACTGTTTGGCTGTCTATAGCTCTCAATATCTATGTAAATTCAAATCCAGAAAACTGTTTAGCTGTCTATAGCTCTCAATATCTATGTCAATTCAAATCCAGGAAACTGTTTGGCTGTCTATAGCTTTCAATATCTATGTAAATTCAAATCCAGAAAACTGTTTGGCTGTCTATAGCTCTCAATATCTATGTAATTTCAAATCCTGGAAACTGTTTGGCTGTCTATAGCTCTCAATATTTATGTCAATTCAAATACAGGAAACTGTTTGGCGGTTTATTGCTACGTTATAGAAAGTGTAAAATTTCACGAGGTGTACATCATATAAATATATCAAATATGCAATCAAAAAATCGAAACAACAATGAGAATTCTTACCATGAAACAACAGTATGAACATCCCTTTTCAAATAGCGAAAACATCATGTTGTTGCCAGTTTTCCATGTTGATTTGACTGAGATGAAAACAGCCTCATCCGCGGGGCTGCATTAGATGTGTTGTGTTGGGCGGCAGAGGGATGAGAATTACTGCATTTCTGAGCGCTTCTCGTCTGCATCTCTCTGTAAATTATCACAGAAAATTGCATGCTCCACTTTTTCATCCACAGGCAGACATCTAAGGAATGGAACGCCTCGAAAAGGTATTTCGGAAGTCTCATATAGTTGGAAGAATAAACAATTCAGGTTTTAATTTCCAGACAAAGAAAGAAAACGGCGAAACTGATTGTTTTTCGATAGCACCAACACCTTTCATAACATTCAGCGATTCAATGCAATGATCGAAAATCTAATTTAAGGAAATATAATAATAAATTATGTTAAAATATTTTGAATAAAAGTTAAATCTAACCAAAACACAGTAGAGTATAACATAGGTACAGATTGTATACTATTACTTAAATGTTAATTTTGCTACTTTATTAAAATAAAATTGTATTTGTACTTCGCAATTCAACATAACTGGTTACACGATTGATTAATTCTGTAATATTATACAAACTAGAACACATTATAACAAAACATTAATGAATCTTATTATGTGTGAATTTTAGGATGAACATTTGCGATAAACAATATGTATTTGACTAATCACCAATCTTTAATCATACAAACCCAAAATCGACTGAAGAATTTTCATAGATAGTTTAATTATAGATAGTAGATAATTCAAAGAGAAGTTGTTAGCTTCCCTGCAAAAAATACCATTTATTTACATATACTACTGGTAAAAGTTACAAGTAGAAAGTGAATATAAATATGTATATTGAATCGTATATCAGTATATTTTCGTAAATTGTATTAAAATTATTACATGGCTACCCTTCATATTCAGAAAAGTTTTAATGAATCATTCACAAAGTTTTTGATTTAAAAGTTTCCGAAATGAGTGATTGACAAATAATCAAACAAAGATATTTACAAAATTCCGTTCATACGAGGCGAGGTAGATAAAATGAATTAATATGAATCACACCAATAAATGGATATGTATTCCCAACGATGATTCCAAATATGAAAAAATAAATTCAAAACAGTATCTATGTGCACCTAATATTCACTTCTAAATTCAGAGGCAGTAACTCCACAACAACCACGTATTAAAGACTCCATCGTTACTCAAAAGCTCCTCTGCTGGTTCCCTAATACAGATACCTAAGTGTTCTTTAAATCCTCACACTTCCAAAATTAGAAAAACACTAACAGGACCCATTATACGACCATTTGCTCAGTGTAATTTAATATTAGCGGCCATCAGACGACATCTATCAGTAGCGTAAGTACAATTTGCACACAGAAATAAACTTACTCTGACAATATTCTCTTTCTCACAAGATGCTCGGGAAATGTAGCAGTGGGTCCATTAGCAGTAGACGTCAAGGGAACATCAAAAGGAGTGCTGAACACGAGCAGTGAAGAGGTGGGTTCATTTGTAGTGGTTGTTAAATCACAATTCTTCATCACTTTGGACGTCACAGACCTTCCATGACGATTGAAAAGTCACCAATTTTATTCCAAATATTTCGAAACTGAAATTCAGATCACAGCAAACATATAATCAATGTGATAGAACCTCATTCGGTTTGTAATGTACTGTCTGAATTTTCCAAAAAGGTTTTGTTTTATCCAGATAAAACTTTCTATAATATGTATCAAAAAAGATTTCAAAATTGACCTCTTTTAAAGTGAATATAAGCATCCAATTTCAGGCCTGATAAATAAACCTGTGCAACAGAATAACAGAATAGCTCATTAATTCAGAATTTTAATTGGGGGCAATTCGAGGGCATTTCCTTGGATTCCTACATGTTTTTGGAGTTTTTCTAGTAGACATTACCTGTCGATTGCAACATCTAATGCAGCAATCAAAACAACATTGTCACCATCAATTGCACTTCATCACCTATAGCAACTCTTGTAAGTTGTTCTAGCAAGAAAGGCTATAATAAGGTTATAAACTCTTCTTGAATGTCATTATTAATATCCAGAAATTAAAGATAAGCAACTGAATTTTCTCCATATTGCATTGTGAGAAGTCATCTCATCTGCTTGAATGCTGTAATTTTTGGATTGTTTAGCTTCTTGATTGTAAATTTCATCAAGTGCAATTTGCTTGGCCGTAATTTTAAGTGTCTTGATTTGTATTCTTTCTGTGTATCACATTTTATTTTTGCAGATTGAAGATATTTTAGCAAAAATTCACTATTGTATTGTGAAAGAAGTTTCAGAAGTTCAAGAAAATAAAACGAACTTTACTGCAAATCAAACTTCAAAAGTTCCACATATTCCAATACATTGTTTGGTGGAGTGGCTATATATATATATAATATCCATATAGTAGATAAGCTTTTCAGGTTTTCTCAATATTTTATGATATCCAAATTGTAGTAAATATAATCAATGCTTCAATCACATCCTGGTGATATTGAAGTGCTTGATAACATTTTGATTCTTCAGTTTTTTGTTCCATTTTCTAAAAGTGTTTGCAAACTGGCCTTTTGCTTCCTTATTACCATACAAAACAAAGAGCATGCAATTTGGTAGTCACCATTAAATACAATAGTGTATTATATTAATTCAATTTTAGTTTATTACCTACCAAATTTGTTAACAAGCATTTGAAGCAGATCATTTAAGTCATGCAAGGGGTGAATTTACATCCCCAGCATACTGCCAGGGCCTTGACAGTATGATTTTTTGATGGCTGTTATAAACAAGATCTCGTCCATGACAAGCCTATTTTTATATATAAATAGATAGCAAATGGTCCAAATCTTGTCCATGAAAATGCCACGGAAAAGTCATGCTTGACTGCACAGGGGTAATACTCTACTTTGATAAAATTTTGATGTGAAGATGGTTTTCAATTATTATTTAGGCTGAGACAGCCACGTAAGGGTGGTTTACTATTTAACTATTCCTCTAAATTATATATTTCTTAAATAGACCATTTTAATTATTGTTCAAAGTGGATGCTTTGTCAATGTCAACTTACCCAACCTGAGTTATGTCCAATGGTTCATGTAATACACTATTTGATCTACTGTATGATTGAAGAGACTAAATGCTGTATTACATGAAGCAAGGAGCACTACATTTACTTTCAGATACAATTGTAGAAATACAATTTAAAATAGTTCTCCTTGCTTCAGTCTAACTCAAGTCAAGCGAGTGGCTTGCAGATTTCTTTATATTACACAATTATATGTTGATTTTTTAATCTATACAGTTTGTTACCTTCTTCAACCAATCTTTAAAAGGAAAGATACCATATTTATAAGTGGAACAGTTGTGTAAGGTATGAATATTGATGTAATTATTATATTTTATTTCTTGTGAAAGTATAAATAATGCTTTGATTGATTTAGAAATAAGATAATTGTCAGACACCGATTGTACCTCTAGTATTGGAGGAAGAGGTAGAGCCAGACGACACAGTGTCTATGAGAGATGAGCGAGACAATCTTTCTGTAGCAGAGGATTTGAAATCTGGGCTGAACCTGAATGGGAACCAAAGGGTGGGGAATGGAATATATAGAATGATAGTTTAAGTTTAGGTATCAAATTGGAATACCACTTGGAGATAACTATGGGAAAGATAGTTAATAAATAAAATTAAGAGACACAATGAAACATAGACATAAAAGGGATGTATGCATAGTGTGAGGCCCTTCTTATCTTTCTGAAAAATATCCATTATTCCACTCACATACTATATAATAACTCATCATTCTTCTTGTTACCCTGGCTGGCAGAGGTTAATCTGTTAAATCTGAACCTGGATATTAATCCACAGGGACCCTCCACAATGGTTGTTGTTCTGTACATGCTGCTTGGCACCATAGCGGCTGGATTGGTAGTAACCAGACTTTGGAAGGGGTACAGACACAACACTCATCAAAACATAACATACACAAATAAGTGACTAGTATCTAAATATATTCAGGAACATAAACCTTTCTAATGTGTCTGACATTAAAAGCTACCTACCACTATTTAAGTTAGAATACACTTTCAGGAGAGACAAAAATATATAAGATACATAAGAGGCAGAAAGAAACATGTTAAGTCTTTAATCAAAAGAGAATATTTGACATATGCAGGAAAAACACACCTAATAAGGTAATAATTAATAAATCAGAAACTGACCTGATTAAATAATAACACTCACTAAACACATACTGATTGATGAATAAAGATTTGATATTGCTCACATCTTTTAAAACACAATAGTTTAGGATAAACACATTTATATATGTAGATACTTTCAAAAATAAGAAAGTAAAAATCTTATACGACGGGCCAAAAGTCATACAGTATAAGAAGTAAATCCAAAATGATATTAACTCATACAAAGTGAATCCAAAGTTAATGTCCAAATTTAAAGGAGATTTTCAAATTGCATACCATTTTAAACAGTCCAAAGAAGTCAACACAAAAACTGTCCCAGGAGACTGGTATCTCCAGGATTTCAGTGTGACGTATTTTGAAAAATAACCGTTTCCATCCATTATACAAAGTATCCATTACATAGGAGTTACACAGCGATGATTTTGATTGTCAATCTGAATTCTGCAGCTGGTATCAAAATAGCGACCCATTTTTATCAATCATGTTCAGTGATGAAGCGATTTTTCATCTGAGTGGCCATGTCAATAGACATAATTGACAATATTGGACCACAGACAATCCTCATTGGTTTTCCAATACAAATAAACAGCATGATCCACAAGATATGGTCTGGTGTGCTATCTGGAAAGAAAGATTGATTGGGCCCTATTTATTTGATCAAAGTCTAACTGGAGAAACCTATCTGCACTTGTTGAAAACCTTCCTGATTCCTATTTTAGATGACATCCTGTTGGTACAATTGACAATGCATTTTCAACAAGATGAAGCACTACCTCATTTTGCTGTTATTGTTTGTGAATTCCTCTATGACTATTTTCCTAATAAATAACCCTTGATAACCTATATTGTTCATATATATAATACAGTTGATAGCAATAAAAGTGGAATAAGAGTAGAAACATTAATAACAAATGATTTCAGACATAATCATCTTTATAATCCTAATGTAAATATTTTTTATAATTAGATAAAAAAATAAACTAGACCTTGTTAACCAATTAAATGTAGACAGTGGACAATTTTTATATTTACTGTGTATTTAAGGCAACATGTATTATGAATTATACCTGGTTTTGGAAATTATATGTTTTATGTGAACAATCAAGTGAATTATGTTGACAATATTACTGATATGTATAACTTAATTATTGATTTATATATATAATTTACTTAATGATAAATGGTATGAAGCCCATAGCCAGGATGGTATTTGTGTATGTACAGCGCAGGTATGTATTTAGTCATCCAATTCCGCTGCTGGATCTTTCACACTCTGAAGTTGTCAAAGGAAGAACACAGGCTAATTTCAGAATGGCATTTATGTTAGAAAAATACAAAAATTGGCACTTTTGAAGAGCAGCAGCTATCATTGTTGTTTGACTCTCTGACTGTTTGTGTGTCCATTGTGAGTGCCAATGATAAATTTCTTCTTCAATGAAAAATAGATTAGGAAGATCATCTTGATATGCTGTCTGAAGTGTTGCAGTGTTCTTTTTTATAGCATTTGTATCTTGCTCATAGATAACAGCTAATACAAAACCTTTTAATTGAATTCCCAATATAGTTTTATATAGCCAACTCCCATGCTGCCAACAAATTATAAAGCTGCTGATTATTAATTACATTTATATCCTTAGGGACAAATTGATTTGTACATGTATATGTGAAAAGGATACCATTTAAAAGGGAGGAATAGTCACCTCTATTTACCCCCATGGCTACAGGCTTAAGTATATATATACCAGCCTGAATTTCATAAAGCCCAAGACAGAGGTCTCCAGCACAGAATCTAACTCTAAAATCAAATATTTTGGTACACTGGTATGGAATCTCACTTATATTAACATGTATTTCATATTTATTTTAATCTATATAATTGATAAGTATAATAACATTTAAAACCAAATTTTTATATAAGTAGCGGGAGTCAGTATTATAAAACACTTTACTTTTTAAAAATGTTACCAATCAATTTATTGCATCAATAGCATCATTACAAATAAATGTTAAATTTTTGGAGGCCTTCACCCCCCTAAACTTTGTACAAAGAATACTCTTATTTTAACTCTGATGCAGACATTGGAAAGAATGCATACTGGTAAATATAAGAAATGAGAATATTTAAATGTTATTTATAATTTTAATAATGTATTGTAATTTGATTCAACTTTGTAATATTTCTTAACTATTATTGCATGTTAGCCTATAGACTGAGACAGTCTATTCATCAGATGGGCATGTGTAAGGGTATGAATATTGATACATTTATTTATGTAATTATTACATTTTATTTCTTGTGAAAATATAAAGTTTTTATTAATTTAGAGGTAAGATAATTGTCAGACACTGATTATACAAGGTGCACTTAACAAATTAAAACCAGAATGTGTTGTATGTCTAAATGAAGTTATGTACTGTAGACATAAGACATTGACTAGAAAAGAACTATATATATGGTGTTCAATGATTTAATATTTTATCCCCCTGATCTTATCTAGCTTTACAGAAGCTGGTGTAAGGCAGGAGAGGATAAGATTAACTTTTCTTTATGGTCTTCAGGGACAGAAAAGTTACTTCTCCAAATGGCTGTATAAATTAAAGTGTTAGTTAGTATCCTTATTGTGTCCTCATTGGTTAATTATTTTCAGGTCATTTATAATAGCAGCTAATATGGTGTGACACATTCAATTAGCCTCCTATGCTGATTTATATATAATATGAATGCCATTTGATCTAGTATATATACTTGAATACAATTCTATATAATCAGTTATATGAGATTTATATATGTTTACTGTATTTCATATAGGATATTTTCCAAAATTACTATAACTAGGCATACAATTAAATAGGTAAAATTGTACTATAAAATTATATTATACTAAAATGGAAATATCTTTCTATTATAAAAAAGGTTATATTAAATATAACCTTTATAATGTTATATATTATAAGTACCTACCTATAGGTATATTGTACTTTCATATAATTATTATGCATTTGCTATTTATTGTAATTTGTATTCTCATTGTCTGATAAATAGACAATTTTATCAACAAATATTAAATTTGTAGCAAAGGCTCTTATAATATATATATATAATAGAATACAGATAGTTTATGTATATATGTATATTTATATTAAAAAAATCTAAATTGAAATACAATAAGCTATATACAGATGTACAACTCAAATTTACCTAATCTCTTTATATATATATATAACTTTTCATTATTGAAATTTGAGAATATTATGCAACTAATCTAAATAACAGCTGTATTTCTAGCTGTGTTGTGTTTATACATAATTGTGATTGTCAGTTCAGAGTTTCAATTTCACAGACTGTCAACTTTTATGAGTAATATTTTCAGGAAGTCTAAAATGAAATAAATGTAAAATTTTGTAAAAATCAATATAAGAGATGGAAGAGATCGGATGCATGAATGGTGCTGGTATAAGTGATATAAGTATATCTGTATAAATAATAATCTGGCTTTACATTTATAACCCTAATCACTATAACACAAATGAAAATTAATCTAAGTTCTTGATGTTTGATTTGTTGAAATCTGATCATATATATAATTTTGTTGTCATGCTTTGAAATTTAGTTCCAAAGTAGTGTGGTCATTGATAATAGAATTTAAGAAATGCAGTCGCATAGTCACTCCTTGAACAGGAAAGTTGAGCTATGTTAAGACCATTGGTAGAAATGTTCAGCCCACATAGAAAAATGAAATGACTAGAAGCTATTATCTAAACAAGGAAAAACCTTATTTCATTTTAGGGTTTTATCTAATCCATATAATAGAAGGATTAGTCAAGAAAGATGATAACAATATTGATAGAATAAACAGAATAGTATTGATAATATAGTAGAAATAGTATGTATAAATATAGTATAAAATTGTAATATCTAATAATATATAATTGAATTGAAACTGCAGTAGGCAAATATAAAATAATGTTGAAAACATGAGCAAATGGTAAATGAAATTATTATGGGATCACTTCTAATTTTGCCTGCTTTTCATTAGCCAATTAAAACCTCTCAGTGTGTCTCTCAGCTTCTTCCTATAAAAACTATTTTTAGAAACTCATTCATTTATATGTTAAATATGAAAATAGCAACATTTGTAATCCCCGCATCAGGCAAAGTAACTTTTATTTTATAGAAAATGTTGCTACTCCTGTTGAGAAGAGGTTAAAGGTCAAAATATATGTTGAGTTATAAGAAAATATGACTTCTGATTTGATATTTAATTAAATCCAACCAAAAACCCTTATGAAGTCAGGGCTGTATGCCTGTACCTTATACCCTGACTTAATTTTGCCTCTTTGGTGCCCTTATAAATTTAGCTTATATAAATTTACATGTGATATAAATGCAATTTTGTTTTGGTGCCTTTTTTGCAAAATCTTGCATCCCCCTGAAAAAAAGTTTAGGTACTTGAAGAAAGCTTATAAGGTTAGAAATTGAAAGGTTGTGATAGATTATATTACTATTTTACTAAGGCTATGCTATTTTTACATTTCGTTTTAAGTATAGTCGATCTGTTCAAGACTCTCACTTTAATACTATTTGTAAGTTCTTCATCTGCTTGTTTTTGTAATCATGCCAGTTAATTTGAAAATAGGGTCCCTTATTTGCAAAGACACTTATATAGTTGTGTAAGAGTTCAGTGTAACTAAAGGGACAATCTATTTTATTTTAAAACAATAGAATGTAAAATTCATATAAATAATGTACAATTTATATGAATTTTACATTTTAATTATTTTTTAATAAAATAGATTGTCCCTTTAGTTACACTGGACCCTTACAGTTGATAAATTTTAAAATACATATAATTATTATAAAAGCATATAATAAAACAACTATCTATATTTTATAACTCATCACAATGACGTTAGAAATATAAATTTGCACACTCCTCCAAACTCTGTAAAGAATGACTAATAAAATTAATTTTAAAACAAATTTTACATATTAAAAATGTGAAACCAAGAAAAAACCGATGTAATATAATGCATAATATATTTAGGTACATGTAGTTTGGTATGAATTTAAAATAACAATACATGCGATATATATATATGTTTTAACACTGTTAAACCGGTAAGCACGAGAAAATCTATCAGACAGTGTTAATAACTATAAAAGTACTTATAACTGTTTACTAAAGTCCCTCTCGCGCTCTGCACGAATCCATGCCAGTCTTCAATGTGACATTTCCCCCATCCGAGTTAGGCAATGTCCCATGAGCATGCCGAACTTCTACTTCTTGTCCGATATCGAACGGGTCAAGGTGTACGCGCTAGACCAGTCGTTTTGTATGTTGACTCTCTATAGTCCTTTTGTACCACTCAGAGTAGTCCGGCTTAAGCCAATTGGCTTCTTTCTTAAGACGTCTCTTGGTCGCCGCTACCACCGATTCGTCGTTGAGGGGGTGGTGAGTTGGTCGAGTAGGGAACCTCACTTGGCTTCTTTATCGGCAAGCTCGTTGCCCTCAATCTCGCAGTGTGCTGGACCCCATTGCATTTCGATGTTTCTTCCCTGGTTTTGTAGGGTAGCACAGATGTTGATGATACGTGAGACGAAGGATCTCCTGTTCTTGGCATACGCGTTCTCGATCTTCTGGAGCGATGATTTGCTGTCTGTAAGGACCCGGATGAGCTTTCCCGACTTGATCCTCCCCGCTTCGAAGATGGTTTGGAGCCCTCTCCTAAGCGCAGTGCTGGCCAGCCGAAGGGCTACTCTTTCTTCGCTTCCGTCCGCCCCAGCGTATTACTATGCCTCCTCCTCGTCCTTATGGCGTCTCCGGTGGAACCATGGTAGCTTCTTCTCTCCGTTCTCTGGTGGCAGGGCTGTTCTTGGTGGTAGTCCCCTCAATGTTTGACCTGATAATTCATCCACGACGAGTGCTCATACCAAGGTGGGATGCCACACCCGGTGACTCTGGGTTCTCTAGGGGAGTTCTCATACTTTCCTCGACAGCTAGCTTCTTTCCCCACGCCTGTCTATCTTCTCGTGGTCATCAGCCTCTTCTTACAATAAAAAACGAAGATAATAAAACTGTCTATATTAGAAGCGGAATTCTCAACAAAAGTTGGGACCATGGTTTTGGAAAATTCTTGCATTCCTATTGAGAAGTTCGACGATGACGATTAATTCGAGGCCATAAACCATTTTGAATCTCAAGTCAACAAGAAGCTTGATGGAGATTTAGTGCGAACGACATATAAAAATGAAACAACCGTATGACTGAATCTTTCGTACAAGACTTTAGCACTTTCGATTGGGAGGGCAAAAATTTAACTTTATAAAGTTAAATTTTTGCCCTCCCAATCGAAAGTGCTAAAGTCTTATCTTTTCAATTTGGAAAAGTAAAATATCAATTGATTACTCGCGCCTCTTATTTATATAAGGGGTCCCACGGAACCACGGCTTTTAAAAACAGTGTTATACTTTCAAAGTTATGCAGCTGAGATTTTCTGAATGCAAACAAGGAACGTTCCTTGTTTGCATTCAGAAAATTTCACTTGCATTTTCAATATTAAAAGTTAATTAAAGTAAGATATAAGTAGTTTATTATAATATTCTGTAATGTTATATATATATTTGAATAGTGTTAAATATAACATCATATGGATTATAAACTGTTGACGATGTTTTTTTTTGATTGGGGGATGATTTCTTAATTATATTGAATTCAAACTAATATATATATATTATAATACTTTAGTTTTTAAATAATGAATGTTGTTATCGAATTATGTTTTAAATATTATAATAATCGAAAGTATAAAAATAATAAAATTTAATAGTGCCCACATAATGAATAGAATTATTTTTGTTAGTTAAAAATGAATTAGATTATATTTAATAGAAAAATAAAATAATAATAGTCAAGATGGGAATTGAACCCTGACCTTTGAATTATAAGTTTAACGCTCTAACTTAATTATTAAGGATATTTATTAAGATAGTTGTATATATGAACAAGATTATTTTTATAAAAATAATAGTCAAGATACAAATTGAACCCATCACTTTCCAAATTTAATTCGACACTCTAACCAACTGAGTTACTTGTGTGGTAAATTTTTTTCAACAAATATTATCAAATTTTGATATATTTTTTTAAAATATTAAATAAAACAAAAAATATATAATGAAGAAGTTAGTATGTAGTATCCCAAAACGAGGAGAGAGAGAGAACAACCGAGTCACACGAGTCGCACTATTCATGTAAAGGTCGCCAGCGCGTCTGCATAATACTATTGTACATCAACATTTTTAACAAGTAATCGATAGTAACCAATTAGAACAGTACTTAATATTACATTAAAGCGCATAACTATTATGTCATTAGCAAACTATTATTATACAAAGTAGGTGATTACACGATAGTACAGACACTTAAGCTGTAGAATACCAACAGTTCGGGTTGGAATAAAGTGAGGGTTTCGCTTAATGGGACTTTTGAGACCAGTTAAGTATATTTTTATGTTCGGATTTTATTTCTGGACTTCCATTTTCCGAAAGAAAAGTTGGAACAAGAGCGGTATCATCAGCATATTTAACAATAAAATTACTTTCTTGAAGAGAGTTAAGTTTAAATACAAAATGACAGAAGAGAAAAGACGCTAGCAGACTCGACCCTGGGGAACTCCTGTAGTGACGGGGAGTAGATTACAGAATACTTTGCCAATACGTACTCTTTGAAAACGGTCTTTTATAGATAGCTTTGAATCCATCGGAGAAGATCGTTCGGAAACTGCATCGTCAGGAGATGGTTTAGGAGATATCATGATTATATAATCTTATTAAAGGCTTTAGAAAAATCATAAAATATAATTTTAATAGCGGTGATATCCTTTTTTCTAGATTGGTGGTAATATAATCATGAAAGAAAATTGTCGTACATACAGTTGAAAATTTGGACAAAAACCACATTGAAATTTATCATATTTAGTTAGTAGGTAACTTTTTTTCATGCAATATTTTGTATAAAATGTAACCAAATCGTCAACAAGGTCCTTTTTTTCTTCAACGGCGCTGTCTCTGCCGAAATCTACATCCCTATGCTTCGTGAAGAATTCATCCCTGCCCTAAAGCTAGAGTATTCTCCTGGCATCTCATGTACAGCAGGTTGGGCTCATGCTCACACAGCAATGAAAACAATAGAATGTATGACACATAATTTCCAAGATCGATGGGTCAGCAAATTTGGACCGACCCCTCGAAGTCCAAACTTGACATCCTGCGATAACGCACTTTGGGGAATCTTGAAACCAGAAATATAGCTCACCTGAAAGAAATCATTACACTGGCCTTTGCCAGGTTCCTTCAAATATTCCCGAATCTATCAACAAGCGTACCTTCAGACGAATTCACTTGTGCAATGACAAGAATGGGCTGTAGATCGAACCATATGACGATTAATTTTTGGTGTGTACATCCTACTTGTATATAGTTTCATTTTTATAAGTATTTTCCTGATTATTGTAAATATAATTGCATAAGAAATTTTCTCTATATGTCGTTGGAACCTTTGGAAGATATACTGTTTACTCCGGAACAAGGTTATGGGAAAAATCAAGGACTAATCATTGTATTCATTGCATTGCCGGACTACATATAGGTACATTTTATACGAAATAATAAATGTATTACTATAAATCTCTTATAAGCAATAATTGTAATATAAATTAATAGTACAAGCCGGGAGGAATATTTAGTAATTATTTTATGAAATACATTTTTTGTTACAATTAAATAATTCTTGAATAATGAAAATTAATTAAAATATTATTAGTAAACTGCTTTTGACTATAAATTTATAATTCTGCATTTGGAAATATGCAGGTACGAAATTTAAATACGTACATCATACTTAATATTGTTGTTTTATATTTTAATTTCTATCTAAAAAGTAAAAACGTGGATATGCTTCGTTTATCTGTTTCGGATTAATTAATTTTTGAACACAATAATATCCATAATTTTGGTATAATTTCAAAGCTAATTTTCCTCAACGATTTACTTATAAGAAGTGGAATCGCTGTCTGTATCATTACATGTCCTATTTTAAGCGCTTTTAATTGCAATAACCTTGGTGATAATTTTTCAGTGTATGATAGCCCGTCGGATTTCTATAAAATATACACTTCTTACTAAATACATCGTGTGATCAGAAAAGGTCAGCTTTCTGAATAGCAGTTAAAAAGAAAACATGTTAAAAAACAAAATATGCCATTAAAAATGATAATTTACAAACAATTAGATACAAGAAACTATAAAAAGAATATACAGGTATAACGGATAGAATTGATTACTTGTATTGTCTGCACGTCATAGATAATCCAGAAATTTTGAAAGCGCCTAGCAACAAATTGTCTTCGTATTTATACAAAGTAAATTTCCAGAAAACGTATCTATGGTACATTTTTGGTAAAAATATGCATCTCAAAATCTGCTACAGTTTAAATCGGTGAAGTTTATGGCGTAAAGTAGACAATTCTGAATATATTAGTCATTTACAATGAAAGTTGCGGGCAAAAGACACCAAAAGACTCAATAAAAAATATCGTCAAAAGATGCAGATGAAAAGTGTACCAATGAAACATCAATCTCTTAATTATTAATCAATAAAAGCAAACAGTATGCAGAACAGATCGCTGACAATGGACGGAGAATTCTTGAACTATTTCGTCGATTTCATTATCAATGTCCTCACAGTCTGCGATCTGAAATGAAACCCGAATTGAGAGTGGGAGGTGTGACCTGGGTCTGGGATATAACAAACTTACCAACGTGGCCAGGTCACAAATTTGGAAAGCACCCAAAGTGGCCTCCTCGTGATTGTCCTGAATATCGATATTAACAATGTGAACCGCTTGAGTGCCCTCTCCGTCTTCGCGATTTGAAACACCTGTCGAGAGCAATCAGGTGATATAGAAGCTCTCTTGGCGGTAAAAAGTCATCAAGGGATAAAGAACTAATTCAGAGTGACACTAGGAAGAAGCTTGGGTGTTGGGCCTTATCTGACGTGTTGCTTCGATTCGAACACCAAATTTATTTAAAAAGAATATAAATAACTTTAAAACATACATTAATTAATATTCTAAAATTATTGCAGGTAGACTAATAGTATAGAACTCAATCACTTTTAGTTTGCTCAACACACAGCGAAAAACTAACTAGACTCTTGAATGCATTAAAATAAATTGACGTTCACAAGTTGAAAATCCTTAATCATAGATATTGTATATACTACACAACTTCTACTAGATAGTAACTGAATACAATCATAGATATTGTATATACTACACAACTTCTACTAGATAGTAACTGAATACAATCATAGATATTGTAAATACTACACAACTTCTACTAGATAGTAACTGAATACAATCATAGATATTGTATATTTGTCTGCGGCAAAGTACCATCGAATAATTAGGTAATACATAATTACATAATAATAATCAGATATACATAACATTCCTTAGCTCAGTATGAACAATATAATAGTGCCACTTATACTTGCCTTGTATAATGTTAAATAGGGCCTTACCTAAAACATCGTTTAGGTATAACTAATAATTGTTTTCGCAATACAAGCAAAATTCCTTAAACTCCACTGACTGATTTAATACGATATTACCTAAACTTAATTTTTTCACCCAGCTGTGTTTATGCAACGTTCTAGATTCAGAGTTTGGTATGGCGAACCCAATCCAAGATATAAACCAACCTTGATAGCCTTATTAGAAAAGGCTTATTTGATCTAGATGGCCTAAAATAATACAATAATACTACAATAATTTTCCATACAATTATAATACTATTGATTTTTCTATAAACTTTAGGTCAGATACAGCACTTTTGAAAACAGGTGACAACTTTTTAGTATATTTCAAAATCGACTAACTTATTGAAATGCAAATAAATAAATAATAATTATATTGTTTCATTTGAAATAATAGTTGACTCAAATTGGGTTAAGCTAAGATTTCTAATTAACCGATTTATGGGGCAAAAAAACTGCGACTGGTATGTAACGTTAAAAAGAAGGGTGGCATGGTTAAAATCCATTTTAAGTAAGAAACTGATTCCTGTAAAATGGAACAAATAAATTCTGAAATTAAAAGAATGAAACAGAACTTCTAAAACAAATGATTCCACAGCAAAGCTCAATGAAGCCTGGTGAAAAGCTCACTTTCAACAACTGCGTCATAAACTCTTTCTTCGACGGTGACAATGAGTTCAAACTTGTCTTTGGTGTCCTGGAAGCGCTGAGGTTTTGGCTTTATCCTACGATTGCGGTCCAGCATGTCTAACACTCCATTTTGAGTGTATCTATCCGAGATTTGGGAGATGTTAAGGACAACATCTATTGTTACTAATGCAATTAACACCTTATGTTTGTAAACCACATCTATTTCATTTAATAACAATACTTAATAATGAAGTAGAACTTTCACTGAGTCACATTTTTTTCGAAAATTTATCAAAATATTATTAAAATGTATCACATTTAAACATTGTAAAACAGAAAAACGTCTCGTGAGTTAGAAAAAGTGAAGGATACAATGATCGATCCTTCTTCATGAGGTCGAAATACATTTGCTCATAAGTTACATCAAAACTATATATATTGGGTTCCATCTGGCTTGCCCCAGGTAACTTCACATAAGTACCAGTTCCATACGATTTGACATTGTAACCACGCTTACTGAAAATGGAGAATAAGTAGGCTTAAAATGAACCAAAAACAGCACATACATATTTTTTATAATTACCCCAAATAACTTTTATAAAAAATAATTGGTATGGTGTAATGACAGCTGTAATTTACCAATAAAAGTGTGATTGAAGAATAATATGCAAATAAATAAAACTATTAATTGTTTCCAATAAAAAAAAAAAGTTGAATAAAATTTTTTTAAATCGATACAATCTTTTATATTGATTATATAAGGGAGCATATAAATGTAATGAGACTTAATTAAATGTGAATGAACCATAAATTAATTATTTGAATGTTTAACAAGGGGGTGCTAATACATTATAATTGAGACATCATAAGAGAGTTCTATATTTGCAATCAGTAATATCCTGCTGCCTATGACACCATACAGTTCAGAGGGGCCATGAAATACCTAAATTAAAACATAATCACATCTAATAATAGTATACTCAATTCCATTCCCCCCCCAATACTTACCATTCAAAATCGCATTTCTTGGAAATCAAAATCTAGTTTACAACTTCATTATAAAATTATATTTTTGGATTCTCCAGAGCAATAAATTCCTGACTATCCCAATCTACATTGTTCACAAAGTTTATCTTCAGTATAGTAAACGTTTTTAATATTGTTTATCAGTTTTATAGAGCATGTTGCTCATAAATTATATTATAAAATGTTTATAATATAATTTAAATAAAAATACAGGGTTCCCATGCTTTTCCCCATTTTAAATTCAAAGGTCAATTATATAAATTTAACATTGTTTTAATACATGTATATAAATATTCACTATTATATATAAAAATAAAAAAACAGATTATGAAATCAGGCAAGTTGAACCTATGCCTGTTAAACTGTTCTGTACCTTATACTATAATTGCACTTTTTCATTTGATAGAATGTCTGGGAATGTAGAAAAAATATAAAATAATGGACTAAAACATAACTATGATATTAAGTAAAGCATATTAATTATGCTCACCCATATATAACTAAACCATGTAGGGTACAATCATCAGCAAAATTAGAAAAAAAACTATTAAGTCAAAACAGTATGAGGACCACTCTTATCACAAAAAAAACATAAATCATGGATGGGAATAGTAGTTTAAAAAATCAGGGTTCATATGCCTCAGGGGTCCTATTTTTGTTGAATAAAATCGAAAACTACCATAATAATAAATAAAATCTAATATAATACATCAATTAAACACAAAATTATTGCAGAATATAATGATAATTAATAAGAGTATCAGTAATCAAAAGAGTTAATTAGTTAATCAATTTTGCAAAGTGTGAAGTGTTTCATAGGACTGCAGTTTTCCACACTTCTTTTGGTCTTGGAGCTCCTTCAAATACACTTTCATATGTGGCCATATAAGAAGTGCACATAAGAAGAATCTAACAGTAGTTTGGAAAAATGTGGACTTAGACCAAAGGTTGATAAATAGCAGCATTCTGTTTCACTAACAGACATATTTCTAGAAATTGTACTAAACATTGACTGAAAATAAATATGTTTAAGATTTTGTGTACATAAATAAATAGATTATCATTACAATATATTAGTATAAAAATCAAAATGATAACATTAAATTTATTACACAGTTTACCTGAAAAACTATTACAATTTCTACACAACTGTTATTGGAATAACGGGACTTAAGTGTCCAGATAATCTCAAGTTATGTTATATATGTATAGTACAAAACATAATGTATATTGTAAGACATAGTATAATAACAAGATTTTAGTACTTTATACAGTATATATGTACTGGAATGTAAGACATAGTATAAGACATACAAGACATAATGTGTCTTACTGTCTAATTTTATAAGTTATTTTTTTAAATCAATTTTAAAAATATATTAGTTTACATAATAATGCATATTCTAGCTAAATATTTCAAAAGACAAATTTATAAAAAATTGTTTATATATTCATTGTAAACTAACCTACAATGTTTAATACAATTTTGAAATTTAATTTGTCACACCAATTGTCTGTAATATTAATCAAGCTTATATGACAGTTTAACAAGTGACATTGACAAGAAAAATTTTAATTCATATACAACAGTTTGTCATAAATTTGACAAATTAACTGTACAGTTAACATCAATTAATAATGTATTCTGTATCAGGATACTCAAACATCACTCTGCCTGTGGCCAATGACTTGATTCCATTATTTGATGTTGCTCAATACAGCTTAGGTGAAGAAACTATTATCAATTTGAAGGTTAGGAAACCAAACCTGGCAAATGGATTCCTCTAACTTAGAGGAATTGTAGTATTTCTGTAAAGAAGTAATAAGATATAAGCTTTTCATTCTAGAATTAGTTGTCAGTCAGCACTCAGCATATGATTTATAAATAAATACATATAAAAAAACATAATTATACATATAATAGTGTGAGATTTAAATAAAAATAAATAATAAAGTTAGAAAAATGAATATGTATAGGGTTTATATCATCACCAGACCAGACTGTAAGCTTTAAATTTAAAAAAAGTATTAATTATTTTTTAAATAAAATATACATATAAATAAATAAAAAGATAGACAAAAATAATATTTAAAAATATATGTATTTAAAAAATTAAAAGATAGAAGAAAAGAATATTGAGAATACCACTGAAACAAAAACAAAATAGTTATTTCTGAAGATTTCACTTAAACACAAAAATTATATATATATTTTTTTATAAAGAAATTAACAAATCCAAGGGTTTTAAAGGGGTCACAGGCAAATTCAAGGGATTTTAAAAGGGCTGGGGCTGTATGAATCCTAAAAAAGCACTGGTCAAAATTTTGGGGGGCCATATTTTAATTGGGGCCCCCTATATAAAAAATTAACAAAATTAAATAAAAATTAGGTGGAATTATATATGTCTTATATATTATCATTGGTTTATTGGATCTCTTATAGTGTTTTGTATTAATAATTTCAGATCCAAAAATTTTTTGTCTAGTCAATAAACTCATGCAAAAATAAGTCATTCTTCTTCATTAGACACCAAATTTGCTGAAATATGTGGAACTGCTGAAGTTGCATTAAATTATTTTTTACCTTGATATTTAAATTAATTTTGGTAATTTTTTGGGAAGGATGTTTATTACTTATTTATAAGGATGTGTTGCAACATTTAATACCTATTTTTGGGATGTTTAATACTTACCACTCCATCCCATACCAGGAATGTTTTTGGGATGGGACAGAAGGTTTATTACCTATAGCAGCTAAATTAACTGGACATATCCTCCTTGGGTTACATAGAATGTACAGTGATACATGTTATTTTTGGTACAAAATTTTCATAATTTTGTTAACAATACATGTGGGCAAATTTTTGACATGAATGATCATGATTAAAAACATGATTTATGAAAATTCATTATATATAATGATAACCTTATAGACACTATTCTTTAATTAAAGAAGGATCTCTTTAAATTCTTTACAATTAATGGTTGTGACAATATATGGCATACTACTTTATAGAAATTAATTATAAGAAATCTGCACAATTTTTTTCTGTATTACTTCCTATTAATATTATAATTGTCCTTTAAAGAACAGTAAAAAATTATTTTTTAAAAAAGAATTTGTTCATTATTTTTTAAATTCTAATGAACAAAGCAATAGTACTTTAATACAAGAATAGGCTCTTAGTGGTGGATTTATGGGGGGAGGTGCAAGCAGTAAACTCCCACGCCCCCCTTTTCTTAAAATTTCTAGATCTCTTACTGGGCTCTTAGTGCTCTTTATAATTATAGTAATGGTTTGAAATAAAAATTAAATATAAATTATGGCATAATTTCTAAAATTAATTATTAATATTACTTACGACAAGAAGTAATGAGCTTCCATACTTCTATTTTGATTACTAGAACAAACAATGGCATATCTAGCATCCATAGGCATTTTTACAAAGAAAATTAATTAATACCTTAAGCTTGTTTAAAAAAAGCTCAAAGTATGATTTAAACTGTTTTTAAAACAATTTATTTATTTATTTTAAGAATATATTTCTCGTATAATTTTGTTATTTAAAGTATTTATTATTAAACTTAAATTAGAAAAGTATAATGCTATAGTAATTACTATAATGTATCTCATATATATAATTCTTTATATATATTTAATATCTATTAAATATGGTTTTTCGCGATTAACTACTCGTACACCAAATACAATCGTTATAATTATCTGTAACATAGAAATATAATAATATAATACATTTCTATATCTGTAATAATTTATATACATATATGTGTGTATTTTATTAATTGATTAAATTACAAACTAAATTTAAAAATTTACCATGAATAAATTTGAAAATTTTTACCTATATATTATTACAGCATGCATAATATATATTTTATTAATATATATATTCTTTAAATAAATTAAGTGATAATTTAAATTATATGGTAAAATTTTTTCTATTAATTATTTATATCACGAATATTATTGAAAGATATAATATGACTACACTAATATAAATTATAATAAATATATAATATTATCGCAAACGTAACGGCACTGATCAGAGGTCTTTCATGACTTTACAAAAGTTTTGTGGACTAATATTGTGCAATTGTATATTATTTATCTATAGACCGGAAAACTGAAAAAATAAATGTCCACAGTGTATATTTTATTTTATATGGAATTATAGTTTCGTTTTAAAAAGGGCATTCAATCCATTTTGTAAAATAAAAATATATATTTATATTTCTTATATATACTTATTATATTTCTCTGGTTTTAACTGAAATCGTTATAGCAAATTGAGCAAATACATTTGAAATTTAAAGATTATATCAAAAATTATATATAAAATGATTTATAATCTACTGCAATAGAATATCAATGTTGAATATATTAAATATTGCACAAAAAATAAACTCGTCTCCGCTACGCTCCGACTCGTAGATTCTGAGTGTATATTATCTTCTCAATTCAGGGTAATCCTATACATTATTAAAATGCATAAATAACTGCCATGCATTTCGCATTGATTATCGATATAGATATATTCCTCCGCGGTTAATTGCTATTGAATGTTGGTCAGTATATGCCGGACTAGATAAATAATATATAAATCAATTTATTAATTGCTCCGCTTATTAATTGCTATTGAATATTGTTCAGTATATACCGGACTAGATAAATAATATATAACTCAATTTATGGTAAATATTAAATTCATCGGAGTTATCAAAATATTTAAATTTTATAATACTGTTTTAAATAGAGAATTTATAATCAATATATTATATATTGTGATCAAATTCCCTCTTTAAAACGAAACTATAACTCTTTTACGCTTTCCCTCTGGCCCATGTGGGTGGGTTTGTACTATATGTGCCGCCCCTAGGATTCTACCCGACAAGTGTCAATTTAATGATGATCGTAAGATGTTTTGTTTTCTATTTTTTATGCAAAATAGATTTACAGTCAAAGTAATACGGTAGGGTTGGTACCGTGAAGGTGTAGGATGGTACCGGGCTACCCATGCAAAATCTGAAGGTAATCGGACGGTAGCCCTTATTCTATTACGGTGCACGATATGTTTTACCGAGGGATATATATATATATAGACAATGATAATCCGAGGAAGTACAATAACTTTTATTATCTATAGTTAAGGGTTATAACTATAGGGCGAGAAAATACTGAATTACTTTTACCCCGATGGCATCGAGGGATTGACAAATCCACCTGTTTAGAGGCTGCCATGATATCGCCTATGTAAGGAAATCTGTTGAGTAAATACCTGACGAGTCTTTGTCTTTGTTACCCCGAAGATAATCGAAGGAGTATAGTTCATAAATTTTTTATTTAAGTGATATTTTTCAATAAAAAAAGTAAATTAATAATTATACAAAATTTGTAGTAAAGTCATGACAAAATATGGCTAAAAAATAGTGTAAGGTAACGAAAATATCCTTTTAAAATGCTCTGAGGTAAATGAGTTACCCCTAGGATAAACCACGGGTTAATAAATATCTCCATTACTTTACTTTCGAATTAAATTATAAATAGTAGGAATATATTTAAATTCATATATCAAAAAATCAAGGAAAAAATTATTGGAACTATAGGTACAAAAACGTTTAAAAAAGTCAAGTTTAAAAGAGTGTTGGTGTACAAATTATTGACTATTATAATTGTGTACAAATTTGTAAGTTAAATTGCGATATTGAATTATTCAATAACCTGCACGGACTCCGTTAGTTTAGAATAACTTCCATCTTTTGTCCACTTACGTTTGAGGCAAGTATATGTTCTATAATGGAAACATACTTTGAAGTATAGAAACGATTTGTAGAATTTATAGAACACAAATATAAGTCGTGATATAAAATGTGATAACTTTTAGTATTAAAGAATACACTTACATGACAATAATAAGAGACATGAAAGAAAGCAATGCACATAGTAGGAACGCGAATCCTGGCATGAAGAAAAGTGTCGCCTTATAGATGCTGTTGAAGGAAATGGATGCCAACATTGTTCCTAGTTGTTCAAAACAAGCCAACGTCGCAAACACAACACCTGGAAGAGACCGGAAGATAATAAAACACTTGTATAGGCATATAGTGGTTTGGAGAGGGGGGGGGGGCAGTCGTACCTTGTTCAGTGGATGTTACTGTTTGAGACATTAAAGTTCGGAAAAATGGATTTGTGAAACCAGTAAAACTTCCTGTAACAGAGTCTGAAGGAGAAAGTTAACAACAAAATATAAACCGTAACAACACATTTACTTTGATAAAATGACAAAACTTACTGCCAAAGACGAAATAAGTGACTATGTTTTCAGGAATATAATAGCACCCTGAAAGAACTAATTGCTGAGCGGTAGCTGACACGATTCCAATAATCAGCAACAACTGAATATTCATACGCCGACGGAAGATAATAACAACAGCAATCAAGACAACTTGCATAATTGCCACAGACGCACCGCGATAGTAACCAAGCAAAGCGGGATCAAAACAGAAGGGTCGGTTGAATAGGTAAAGTGTAGAAATCATCATTGGACCCATCAATCCAAGAAAATAGAGCAAGAAGCTGATGCTTAGAAGTCCAAGAAGAATTCCACGTTGTTTGTTACCGGAGAAGACCTAGTAATAAACAAAGTCACCAAGAGAAATACGTCAACGGTTTTAGCAAACTAATTAAATATTTTAATAATGTATACCTTGAATCCTTCGGAGAGCATTCTCACTGGATTCATAGGAGGTCCTCTGTCAGCCGGACGGTGTAAAGTCTCCGGAATGAAGAAAACACAAAAACCGCTTCCTAACAGTAGGACAGCGAGCCCGATATAAACCCACGGAAATCCAAATTTTTCAATCAGAATACCTGAAATGCAAAGTTATATAACAAATATTTCATTCCCTTTGCCACTGTTTGTGACGAATTGCCTTCACCCGACGAACACAACCCGTCCGACGAGGATGGCATTCGAACGAAGTACAATAACCTTTTTTACTTTGACTAACCGGTGCATGAAGTGGAGATAATGACCGAAATTCCTAGAATCGACTCGTAGATGGCTATGTAGGTGCCCCGTTGCTTTTTAGTGGTTGTGTCCGCTACAATGGAGAATATACCGGCCAACATGGTGCCGAAAGAACCTCCCAGTGACGACAGAAACCCAGACATGAGATACAGCCACATTGGCCCATCAAGGGTTATCATTAGAGCTGAGGAAGATATGAGGATACCAACGAGGGTGTACTAACTTTTCCCAGATAAATAAGATAATCTAAAGATGTTGAGTAAACTATTTTTTGTTTTTTCAATTCTGAATTATGTCAACAAGATGGGACAAAATAAACTTTGCAAAAAGAATGAGATGAAAACCACTTCATCGATAATTAAAATATTCTTTTATTTCAGTATCTAAGACGGAGTTTACCCATTATTACTGACTGGAGAAAATACCCGGCCCAGGGTAGCAGCACTGTCAGTTTGCGCCCCATTCTGTCCGAATAGGATCCATAAACCAATACTAGAATACACGCTGGTACGCCAGACAAAATGCTGTGATAAATACTCAATGTTGCCGCATCTGACTGAGCCAGGTTGTTTTGGATCACTAGTGGGTCGGATCTGGGATTGGAAAATGAAGTTCAATCAAACACTTAATTGAACAACAAATTACCAGTCCAATAAATGGAAAACATTATTAAATTACGCATTTTTATAAAGAATTTAGTATATTCTATGTCAAATTGGCTATTTGAGATCAAGTTAATATTAAGTGCTGAATGAACTTTTGATCAATTTGAAATCAAAGAGTAGTTTCAGATATGATCATGGATTAGAATTATTGAACTTACTGGTAAAGATAATTTTATCTCATCAAGTATATAAAGTATTTAAACAATTAATCCAACAGCATATTGAGAGATAAACGGAGGTCAAGTGATAATTGTATCTAGTCCAGTTTAGAAGCTATAAGACCTTATTCATATACCTTGTGTTAAGAAATTTTGGATGTAATTATCCGTCTAAAAAGTAGACTAATTTATAACTTTATACATAAACTACAGAGACAGTTAATTTATTCAAGTTATATTGCTAGTAAGGTATCCTTGAACGTGATTCTGCAGATTATTAAACGATAAAGTATGACAGAATATTATTAACGATGTACACTTTATAACGGAACATTAAAACTTCGATAAACAAACATGTTATCTATTATTTATTTTCCTGAAAGATAAATAAGCTTAGGCTAAATTATAATATGAAATCATAGTATAATAAGAAAATATTACAAATTATTAGAGCCTATTTTCGGTTGTTTTTTGTTCTTTAAAATTTAAAGAACGACAAAAAAATCAATTTTTACCTTTTTTACATAGTATAGATTTTTAAATAACGATTCTAATATTACGGCAGATTTCAAATAATCAATAGGTATCTGTATTAATACGCTGTATTTTTAGTCACGTGACCTTTCTTTAATAAAAGAATAACATCTGAGACTTGGTATTATCTAAAAAACTATTACTATAGCAACAAGTCAAACTATATATTATACACTAGCTTCATCAATACTAACATACAATTTCACTTACTCATTGACTTCACACATGCTTCCATTAATATTGATCCCACCGCCTTTGATACCCCGCAATTTAGCGTAGCTATAAAATAGTTGACACAAAACACAGAATAATTGGAGTAATTAAAAAAGTATGAAAATTAAAGGAGTGCCAATAAGAGAAATTTCGTAATACGTGTATCAATAATAAAATAAAGATGTCATTAAATGATAGTATGTTAGTAGTAGGT
>JAUZNC010018714.1:6165-25932 GCA_034780395.1 Vannuccia rotundouncinata
GCGAATTTTATTGATTAAATATTAGTTAGGAATGAGGTGGCGTAGGTGGTAATGTGTCGGACTGCAGATCAGAAGGTTGAGGGTTCGAACCCGTCTCGTATCGAATGAATTGCCAGAAAATATCTGATAAAAAATGTAGTAGTTGCTTATAGTAGTAATGCTTATCAACAATAGAATGCACCGACATATAACTGAAAACTGATATTTTAAATGATGACACTCTTAAAGACTTCATTATTTAACTGAAATGAATATAAACCTCTTTAAACATTAGAAATGCTGTTATACTCTATTTGTACAAATTGGCGATGATAAAAAATTTAAATGTTGCGAAATTATTTCAAAAAAATATTATAAAATATATATATATTTTTTATTTGAGAATTTTCAGGGAAAATTTAATAAAAGATAAAAGAAAAGATATCAATATTCTACTAAATTAAAAAATTAATTTTATCTGATGTTATCGATTGACAATATTGTTTTGGGATAAATTGTAATGAGTACAGTGTATTTGTTCAGTTTAACAAGATATGCAAAAACGTTCTCACTCTGATCGCTCAATCTGGAAGGATGCAATTATCTAGCTCAACTGATCCTGAATCTGTCAACATCCTCTAGCTATTCCTGTATTAAACCCTTTAGGATCAAACATCAAAGAACTTAAAGATTTTGCATTATTTTACATCTCTTGGCGATAATTCAAAACGAAATGGACTCTCAAAGATGGACATATACATATTTTATATTATAATAAAGAGATGAAATATTTATACAAAATAATCGATAATACTAAACAAATAATAAAAACCTCTTCATAGTTTTCATGTAAAAATCAATAAACATAACTAATGAAAACGAATAAACAACTGGATTCTGGAGATGGAAGTCAAACATAAAGAGAGGGAAAAGAATTTCCGGGAAATTTATATAATTTGTTGTCTACAATTTTAAAAAAATATTCGTGTGATTTGAACATGCCATCAACCTAACTCATTAATCGATATAATGATTCTTAGTGAAAGATTTGTACAATACTTTAATAAAAATAGTATCAAAATTATAAAACTAAACAGCCGTTGCTTGATGACATTTCTATATGGATACTTCTGAATTCATTAATTAAATATTAATGAATCGCGTGCACGTCAGCTACGAAAAACCTAAAACTCAAAAAGAAAGATTTCTTTGCCATAAAAGACGACTATCAATTGTAAAATATAAAGTTTGGATTTAAAAATAAAACATTTAAAGTAAATAAAATAATAAACTGTAAAACGGTCCACGATCGAGTATTAAAATATTTCTATATATAATTATGAAATATGGCATAAGACGTTTTTCAAATTATAATGTAAAGTAAGTTTTGACTATTTTTGATTCTGTATGCACCTATAATCTTTTCCAAAAAAATTATTTACGAAATAATAGAAGTGAAACAGTTTTTGGTACAAATGTAATTAAGTATACTTTGCAAACAATTGAGGTATCTTAATATTGCTTGATTATAGTAAGTTGCTATAAAAAAGAATTTAATTAAAATATATAATACAACTTTAACTCTTTGTCTACCCATTTATGCAAAATTCATAGAAATACAACGATTTTCAATCAACAAAAATTTACAATGCAATGTATATGAAATCAATAAGAGTTGAAACTCTATGTATAATTACTCTATGGTTAAGACATAATAATTATTATTCAGTTTTCCATGATTCCTTCCATTTCACTTAAACCTATTTTGCATTGTTTAGAAGGCATCTGTTCTGGGCTGTTAAAATAAAAGCTTTTAACTCTGAAATTTTATTTCTGATAATATATAATTATAGATTACGTAAAAATAAATCCAGCTTAAGATATTACAGCCAACTATAATAAGAACATGATCTTCTTATAATATATTCAAGGCTTTTTTGTAATCATAAAATGATCAATACTGTTGTATATATATTATAAATATACATTGCTTTTGGTTTGCTTTAGAAAAGAAATATAGAAACGGTATATCAACGGTTTCCTTTGATTTTCAGGCATTGTAACGAATTTGGTTGGATTACTTGAGGCAACTTATTTTAGTTATAATTAGGTATCTATAAAAAATTGTAATATTACCAGCAACACTATTTCTAAATATGTATTTATTTAATATAGACTAAAGTTCCGTAATTGCTTTTATTTATACAAGGACAATTTGCAGAAATTGTACCAAACGTTTCTGCAAAATTAAAGAAATATGTTGAACCAAATACTTGCTATCATGGTCCTCTTCAATTTTAGTATAGTTTTTAATTAAAACTATATCTATATCTTTATATTGATCACTGAAGTCGATATATAATTATCTATGAAGGCAAACTATATAACGCTACATTATCATTATTTCTGTTATTTTATAAATTTGATATATAAATTAATTATTTTTAATTATAAAATATATATTTGCATCACTCTTAATCACTCTTTATCGTTAACTTTGGATAAACTATTGCTACTCTTTTCACTAAACAAAAAATTAAACTACCAATAAGCTAACACTTAATTAAACTATAACGCAAATTTAATCAGAAGTATAACATGAAGCTATCGCTAAATATATCCCAAAATTAACCCTAACCTAAAACTAAATTAACACTAAAATGACCCCAAATAATCACTAAACTAATCATGAATTAAACGATCCCTTATCTAGCACATAAATACACTATTCCGAATTACTTAACAACAAATTAAACTTTCTAAAAAAACAAAACTAACATGCATAATTTTAAAATATTTCCAATCCGCTCCATATAGTCATTATTTCAAATAGTTTTCATGAATATGTTTATAATTTATACTCCATACTGAGATCTCAATTACTGAACTAATATAATAAATATTTATTGATGAACTTGTTGTGTTTTTTGTAAATCTAATTCAAAGAAAATCATATTTTAAAAATATTTCTTGATTAATATAAATTCGGAAAAATTAGCAAAATTAATTTTTTTTTTATTCAATTATTTTGTCCCTGAAAATTTGCTAGCTCAATCTTTCATGTGTCCATTTGTTATGAATCTTTCAATAAATCCTTAAACTACTCATGCATACAATATAAGATTGGTAAAAAAGAAAAACGGAATATATTTACTTAATATTATCTACATCACGAAATATTATACCTTTGGGAGTATCATGTATGAACGAAACGAATAGTATACATTTTATTTCATCCGACTAAAATTTTGCATATTATTTTGTATTGAGTCTTCTGTACAAATTTAAATATGTATATATAGGCTTTTCAATTAATGTTCAAAGTTGCTTAATTTATTTAAAAATTTAATCTGCTTTGGATAATCCGATCATAATTATATTTATATTTTATACAGTGCAACGCAGTTTGATCAAGTAAATATGGACTATTACAAATTTTATTAAACCAGTTCATTACAATCAATATAAAATTTTCAATTAGAGATGCAAAAGTTAATTACGATTTACTATAGGCCTCTGCAGTAATTTAATTACTGGTTTTATAATAATTTACATAAGGACAAAGTAAAATAAATATAAATAATTTATGGACGCGTGAGCTACGCATATGCACCCATAATAACGCTTACGTAATTTAATTAAAGCCCTGTTCTTATTTTTATTACGCTTCTCATCTGGGGAAAAGTTTTGTTGTCTTTCGATCAATATATTTATGTAGAATGTTCTATTCATATTAATAAAACAGTTTGTAGAGAGTTTTACAAATATTTACTAACAATGTGTTTGAGATATATTTCATGCACCTATTGTATAATAAATTGTCTAAAGAAGGTTCAACAAATTAATATATGAGATTTTAGAATTTTTATTGTGAATAGAGCAAAATATTAATCAATTTCTTACTTGGCAAAAGTATTTAAGTAAAACATTTTAAATATATTCTTATTTGATTTAACATTTTCTAAGTTTAAACCAATCGCTTCTTGAAGAATATTTGTTGAAAGTTTTTATAACAACAAATATTTACTTTTCTTACAGAGCCAAACTTTTTCACTCTTCGATGCAACAAACTCTGCGCATTACTTTTCAAACGAATTTATACATAAACATGGGAGAACAATTTTATTATTTGATTTTTGCGTGTTTTATAAATATATTAATTATAAAAGATTGTATATTTAAGTTAGGTACTCTATAGCACAATCTAAAAAATCGATAAAGCGTATGTCATTTAGTTAACAATTAATTTTTTCAAAAATGTAAAACATAATATAAAACTGATAGTAATTATTTTTAAAAATCTCATGACATTTTCAATGATCCTCTCCTTTCCGAAAAAAGGCGAAAATTCTCGATTTTTATCTTTAGCAAATGGGGAAATAGATATCTTTCCACTTGACTTGTCTATCGCTATCGTCTATAGCTATAGACATTAGGTGAGCAGAGAAAAAGCGCCTAACAGCCAATACCAGTACTTCTTCTAACTGATTTTCTTACCAACACTTTTAGGAATCCAGTTCAGTTTTCATTCGTCATGGAAGGATGAGGGTGAGGAGGTAAAGCACAGACCGAGCCTTCGATCGTCAAATTCAGTAATCTGTCTATGTCGTCTTATTCTAGTTCTTAAGGTTACATTAACTGCGAAAATTGGGTGTTTCAGGTTAAATTGTCTTCGGAACAACTATAATAATGGACGGTTATCACCATAATCACTATAATACAAACAATAATATAAGACATCGACGCCGGAGAACTATTATCGACATCGATGCCACTGAAATGTTGGCTGATGGGGAATACCCCCTTCAGGAGAGTACATCACTGCGAAGTATCATCACTCAATTTATGTGTTTCTCGTCTATTCGTGGAGTCTCTCGTATTGTGATCTCTCAAGGTCTTGGATTTCGAATTATGTGGTCCTTGGCTGTGGTGTTTCTCATAATCATGGCTATTACTCATGTCACATACCTTGTTATTATATTCTGCAAACGAGATACCAGGTATATAATCTCAACAATTTCCGATAAAGAGGTTCCATTCCCGACATTTACCATGTGTTTTTCCAGTTTATTGCCAAGTCATGGAATTAATTATCTCAGAAATCGTGCTCAGCCCTTTAATTTAACTCCCTTAGAATATAGGAATCGTATCATTGAAATGCAGAAAGGCACAGCATTTGAAGGTATTCCAGCAGATAGTGCCACTGGAATGCTATTAAATTCTTTTGCCTATTATGAGCACGTTCCCGACGACATTCTAGACAAAATTAGTTATTCACAAAATTCAACAATTGCTGCAGAATCTTGCCACGTTTTCTACCAAAGTGAATACAGTGTGATGCGCCGTGGGCCCTGCAAAATTTCCTCAGTGAAAATTCCTGGATTCTTCGGTTGTTTTCAAATTCGTCCGCCACAAAAAACGCAATACACGGCTCACGAAATAGAATTCATAGTTCGCCTAGATCAATATGATTACTTGAACTGTTGGCAATGTATTCCAGAATCCATGCGAACTGTTCGGAGTGGAGTGATTGGTAAGGTGCACCCTCCAAATATTTTACCCCTGATGAACTTCCAGGATGAATTACACTTCTACCCCGGGTCAAGTAATGTTATAACCGTTGGATTTAATAAATACAAAACAATGTGTGAAACAGAAACACCAAAAAACATTTCTTTTCGTTTATTTGGTAAAGAATACGATCAACCCTACTGGCCCGAAACGTGTATTTGGTTAGTTATTCATCAAAATATTTCAAATATTTGTGGATGTACCACTCGATCGTTTGTGTCGGCAGACAATAAATTGGCTCTCTGTATGAATCAAAATCTAAGTGCTAATAACCTTAACTTGACCTTTATAGACTGTGTGCTCCGCTTGCCCCTGGCCTACGAATTTCAAGGTCCTTACAAAAAGATAGTCTTACCCCGAGAAACCAAATCATGTCCTCGTCCCTGTGAATACATAGATTATAATCCATCGCTAAAAATCGAACAACTTATTAGTCGGCATGCTCAACTGTTGGTGTATGAGAAGTTGTTAACGGAAAATAGTAAAATACCTCACGACCTCAATCTCGATAGAATTCTCCGGATTCGTGATTCCGGAACTGAAGATGAAAAGCGTGAGGCCAGACAGTTCCTTCAGTCAGAAAACAGTGTCGTTGAAACTCTGTTGCACATTAAGTTGAAGCGTTGGAGCTCCTCAGCTCCATTACTCCACACGGAAGTGTATATAATGAATGTCTTTCAGTTCGTGGGACAAGTTGGTGGTGCGCTGTCGGTCTGGGCGGGTATTACATTTGTCTGTATTGTAGAAATCGTCGAGATGATTTATAATATTTTAGTTCTCGAGGTCAAAAGGCGTCGTTTTAAGAAATTACCTGTAGAACATGAAATTGCTCAATCACCTTGTGAACTTTAGCCGGAACTTCTACATTCTAATTTTAGATAAATTTGTTCTATCGGTCAGAAAGCATAATACATAATGAAAAGTTAGTTTTAATTGTTACTATAACATAGATGTTTTAATAGATACGCATATAAATTTACATTTATTTCGTAATATGTATTGTCGAATTTTCTACTATGTGTATAGATATCAGGCTATCATCAGTGAAATGTAAAGATTGGAAAAGCCAAATCCAAAAGGAAGCGGATAAGGTTACAAAATCAATTCTATGAAAAATGTATAAATAAACTCAAAACAATTTATATAAATATAATTTTTGGAAGTCATAATTTTAATATTACTCTATTTGAAACATAATTTTAATCGTAAAGGAAACACCCTTTTTCTATTTAGGCATCAATACAAAAAAGTGGTTTTCTCGTGAAATAATCTAGTTACATAAATATTAACACCCATTATTTATTCCTGGCATAATTCAACCTTGTGAATAATTATGTTAATTCAATTATTTCAGACTAGGGAAATATATGTATCGTATAATCTTTATAACAGTAGCTATGTGACTCATTCTATACAATTTATAACACTAAAAATGACAATTTAGTTTAAAAACAATATAATAAGTAAAATAATGGTGTATGGTTAACAGATTTTCTACCAATTATCATAAAAAGATCGAATAAATGATTTCTGATAGTAGTGTTCAATTTCTAATCTTTAAATAACTTACTTTTAACATCAAATAATTCTATACTGTATGACTATGTTTCAGTAGGAACAATGTCGACTATTATTATCCTCGTGCACATCGAGACCTCGTTTTGTATTTGTTCATTAAACCAGACAGAGTTATAATAAGTTTTAAGTTTTCCATATTAAAAGGTATTTTTATATAATCAAGGGTTACAAAATTATGAAATTTTAAATAAAACATTTTTAAATTGACCACTATTTGATTTCGTAGTTAATATAATAACATACATTCTTTACGCTCAAATATCTGATTACGATATGTTTATTCACATATTTCTTCTTTATTTAAAATATATTTGTGGACCTTAGCATATGTATTGTAAAAAACGGATGGTTTAAAGTAAGATAATTTCCAAATGTATAAAGCAAATTGTTTGCCAAGATGTTTTATTTTACAAACATTATATTAATTACTGATTTTCTGTCTGATGTAATCTTTATACAGTAATACGTTTTTTCTTACAAAATGTATTTTACTATTTACTATTTTAATATATATATTTTTCAAACTGTGTTTTTCTATGTGAATACAAAAATATTTAAAACTTTCAACAGTTTGGATACAATGTTATAACACATTTTTATTTAAAACCAGAAAAACAATATCTGGAGATATGACACAAAACCGAAAGAAAAATTGTTACTTGAGATATTATATTCGGATAATCGAGCTGCATTCTTTTAGCCTATAGAATCCGTGTTTACACAGACAGCTTGAGGGCTTGTCAGTTCAAATATTCATCTCAATTCTAATTTACTTCTTATATTTTTACTATGAGCTAATAGTTTCAACTATCCCTGTTGGCTACTTTAGTTCTTACATTCTTTTAAACGCAAGTCTATGGCGCTTATCGATTACAATTTATGTTATACGTATGTCTGATTAATTGATCAGCAATGATATGAAATAACAAAACACATCGTATAATAAAACAGTTATCTTATCGTCTGTTGATATGATTAAAAAAGGATTCAACAGTTTGATAAGTATTAAAATAGATTAATAACATATGAAAAACGTAGAGAAAGAATTAGGAAGGTATTTTAAAATTTCTTCAAAAAGAAAGCTTATGAAATATGCAAGTTTATTTCCATATTGATTCAATGTTGTTCCAGTGAATTCTAGTTTTTCCACCTATTATTTGAAATATATTGATAACATTATAATTTAGGAAAAATGTATTTATTCATTTATACAATTTTGTATTATTTAAAATTAGCCATAATTAACTCTAACATTTAAAAACAACGTTACTAATTAACTTTTGATTAAAGCCAATTTTAACCTCTAAATTATCTCGAATTCCAACAATTCAAATAAAAAAATCTTCTTAGTAGAGTGATTATTTGTAAGGCTCTAAAAAAATGTAAATATAAACAAAACAAAACTATAATATATAGAATATACTTAGAATATTAATATTCTGCAAATATTTTATTAAAAATATGAATAATTGGATAATTGGATAATGGAAATACAACATTTTTATCAACTACTAAAATATTAATCTGAAGACAAAGTAAGTAAAACTAAACTTTTCAATTCTTTACGCACGTCGTTCTCTGATAAAATATATAATCAGTTTCGTCATTCTTACATCAAATATAACACTTTAATTAAATGTTTCTTTTTTATTCATTAACATTTAGAAATTACCATCATGAATAAAACACATCCCGAATGCATTTGTGATATTTTAAAAATTAGACGATAACATTTCTATTTACTAAATTTAAAATGTTTTCAAAACGAAAAACTTGCAATAAAAAATATACGTTTAAACTAGTTTTGATCTATCGGCATGGAAATTGAATTTTAAATGTTAGATAATAAGCATATTAAAACATTTAAAACGCTTACAATTATCGAAGGAACGAAAATATTGAAATATCAATCGATATATTTTAAATGGTTACTTTCAAGCAACCTCAAAAACAATAAAGATGTAAGCAAATCAAGCCAACCAGAAGTAATTTTCATTGAATGAAATTTATAATGCGCTAGAGTGCGATACATTTCATTCTCTTAACGCAGTTTACATCATTTCAACTAGTTTTCTGTTAAAAAATTCGTAAATGGTCGGTTATAGGTCCTGTTATAGTTTGACGGCCGATCAAAACAGAAGTGATAAAAGCGTAACATTTCTTGTACCTAAAAAAGGAAATATTTATTTGTCAAATGAATTTTGATGAAATACCGATTGAGAGAGATCTTTAACACCTTTTCATACAATCAAACCAAATCAGTTTATTCAAAACGCAAAACATTATTGAAGAGCAAAATTAGCTCTATGATTAAAGAAAAACAAATTTTTTTGCTGATAAATTATATTCAAAATATTTATAATATTAATAACATTTTCTCATACACAAATGTAGAATATACAGTACACAATTAAGGTTTGACATATATTATTAGTAAACACAAAAGGTATTCAATTAATATCCCTTTCGCTATTGTTGCGTCTTCTTTAATGCAGATTACATTTTAATTAAAGTTGAATGATTTACCTTTACTTAAATATATAAACTATGTCAGCTAACATTTTGATATTTGTATAAACTTAAAAATACATTTGCATTCCTATAACAGTTAAAGTAACAAATTCGTCAAACTACAAAAGTGCAAACAGAATACTTTCCACTATCTAAATGATCTCGGCTTTCGGTGACACATCTCTCATCCCTCACGGTCCAACACCTGATTTCATCCCCTTTATTGATCTACCGCAAATTTAGGAAACTTCCATTAGAATTATAACTACAAGAATGAACAAGTTTATCCTGCTATAATAATTATAGTTGTATCTATATAAGCCCCTTTATTTTCACTATTTGGTTGACTTGTTCATACATTACCACTGTTATCTATTGCATTTAATAATTTTCTTTTTATTAACTGTAACTACATATAGTAACTATCAATTATATATCATGTTGGTAGAATAATTAGATTTGTACTTATTCCTTTATAACATTCAGTAATAAAATCATCTATTTCAGGTAAATCAATTTGTTTTTACATTAAGTGGTTTTAATTTTTCGAGATAGGCATTTGATTTTGATTTTGAATTTAAAAATCATATAAAATTATATTTTTATTTTGCTACTGCAAATAATTTTTGTTAATATTTACGCAGCAATATCTAGAAAGAAAATTTGTATAAATATTAATACTTTTTTAATTAGTTCTCTCGATCGGTTTAGCTTGCTTTCTGTTACAAATATCCGTAAATGGGAATATTCAGACTCTTAACCAGGTCATGCATTAAGAGTTTGAAAATTTTTAAGACCGACCAAAGCAAGAATGAAAGAAACGTGAAATATTTCGATGTTTAAGTAATCGTTTGTAATGAAATTTCTTTCTTTGTAGTCGAAAACTAAAACAATATTCTCAAATGAGTTTTGGCAAAAGTAGCGATTTAGAGAGATTATTTGATTGATTTTTTTAAACTTATTTTAGGTTGTACCGATTTTCAAATACACTAAATTAGAATTTTAGATACACCGTTTATTAAAACATTACATAAAAAAGAATCTCTATTTTTAACAAAATTTACAAAATGATTAAATAAATACATAAAATATCTTTTTTTGATTATTCATTCTATGTATAGGTAATGATTATTTTAATTTATCAAAAATGAAGTAAAAAACACTTTTTATTGAAGTCACCACTAAACAAAAATTGAATTTGACAAAAATGGCATGACAGGAGGTATATATATATAGAAAAATGACCGAAAGTGAAAGAATGAGAGATTAAAACAAACAAATCGCCCCTCATATAGCATAAGGGTTTGGAGGTATGAAGATCAGAAAAATCAAAAATCAAGTCACGTATTGCAATTGTAGACACACAAATAATCAATCAATACGCATTGGATTTCACATTCGTTATTTTTTCCTCCTTATGCAGATCAAATTTAGATAAAATTGAACTATTATTAATGTTTTTTTTACATGAAGTTTTTTTTAAATGCATACCCAAATTGAACCATTATTTTGATGTATATGTTCCTTTATATCAAGAAAATAATTTATATATTGAATAGGATTATTTTTTCAATAATAATAATTTATAGATTAAGATTTTTAGAGCTTTATTTCATTTTCGTTGGATCTGAGTGTTTTTTAATATATTAGCTGGATATATTATACTCGAAATTATCATATTAAGTCAGAATAAAAACTGGATTCAGGTTGTCGGTCTCTTCCAAGGAAATAGAGATTTCGGGATTATTGTAAATATTAAATATATTTAGAACACATTTATATATTAATATATATCGTCCCTGTATTTGGGAAACTAAATTGATTAATTTATATGATAAAATGTGGAAAAATTAAATAATTATCATTTTAATACGCATATTGATTTCTTTTTAATCTAAGACAAAAATTTTCTGATGGATGAATTTTCTGTATTTTAAAGAAAGTATAGATATAATATTCATAGTAATATGGATAGATACAATAATCTATTCTAACTATCCGTTAGTCTATCAAAGTTGGTTTATAGGTTCTCTCTACGAGCAGAACCTTCATTTCTTTGTTCGAGAACTATCGTTTCGAAGAGATCCTCCAAATTGATGTGAACCAACGTCATTCAATAAAGTCGCCAGAAGTGTTAAACTACTCAGTGTACTATTCTGTACAACTGTTCCGTTTCGGAAGTTTTTTGTTCCGAACTCTTTAAGACTCACTGATAAGTATATTTTTTATTAACTCCCTTCTTTCCAGCTAAAGTCTATTGTGTCCCACCTAAATCCATATTGTTCCATTTGCCAGTCATGTTAACCTTTTCTGATTTCAATTGTAGATAATTAAACTTCACTATATCTAATATGGCGGAGCCTGTCAGAGAGGCAAGTAATAAAAATATATAGAGGTAAAATGTAATTCAAGTAAAATATAAATACTCTATGTGTAAAGTTAACCGCTATAACTACAATAGAATTTACATTTATAAAATTAAAGATAGTCATCTTACAGACGCTTCGACAAAATGTCTTTATCATTGAAAAAATCATTACGTTAATTTTTACACTGCAATTTAACTGTGTATTCCAATAAATATTTGTTATATTACATGCCAATTTTTGACAGAAATATAAAGAAATTATTATATTTAGCCGACAAGTATTGTTTTATTTAATTATTTATTTTGTCCCAACTATTGTGGACCTTCTATTACGTTATGTCTACTAATCACTTATAATAGAGAAAATAGTTGTTGTTATCCTTCGCGTAAGAGTATATATTGTTCCACGTGTGATTATAATTTTCAATATGTGTTGTTTATAATACAAAAACAATATCAAGGATATCTGGAAAATCAACATAAATATTTCTGACTGTGCGTACTTTTGGTATTTCAAGATGGTAATATATAAAATAATCTGAACATTTCTTTCCGAATATTCAAATCACTTATCATATTTTTGAAAAGTGTGTGTCAAACACTCCATCATTCCATATAGGATATCGGTTTTCAAATCAATTAAATGATATTCAATTAAATATATTAAAACATTCATACCGTTAAAAGCAATTTAACATATCTAAAGAGAATTTGTTAAAATAAAAAACCCTGGTAAAATAATTATTATACATAATTAATAAACACAACGAATTATTTATAATTTTTCTTGAAAAACCCTTTTACTATATTTATAAATCTTAATTTCTTATTATTTTTAATCGAATATTGATTTTTACTTAATTTGTACTTTATTGATATTAAATTAATCATTTCTTGTTTTGATAAGACACGCTTATTATAGTCTAACTAATCCGGTTTGTTCAAAATTTGCCTTCTTCATTTCATTGATTAATGATATAAGAATATAGTGTGTTAAATCGAGATCAACGAAACGAATTTATGTTTAGAAAGTTTACAACGGATATAACTATATATCGATAACATTTTACATATTTATATATCTACTGATAAAACATATATAAAAATTCGACATATTATATGAAAATAAACTTAATATATTCTTCTATATTCTTAAACAAATAAAAGAGAGGTTGTAAGCTACATAATAATAAAGATATTTTAGAAATCTTGAGTAAATAGAAATAATAGATTTTTGCAGATAATAATATCCGTTATATTTTAAGAAAGTAATTTGAGTCTACACCCTACAGTCTATTAATTAAAATTTAACACATCTAATCGATAAAGTGTGATGATAATAAAACTTAGTCAAAACAACATTACTTAAATTGAAAATTTTATCATCACGTCCCACCAACAGCTCCTGCAAAGTTTAAATCAATAAACATTTGTGGAACACATCAATACCAGTTCAAACAAGGGGTTATTTACCTTTACTTTTTATTAACTTTTTCGACACATAAGACATATATAATTACTCTTTCGTGTTTTATAACTTTTGTCAACATGGAGTTTACCCTAAGCATATATTAGCTTTGTTATAACTTCTTTTAGTGATATTGTTTATAATTTGTTTATGAAACAGTTCAACAGAAGAGGAAATTGAAATTAAGTTACAATATTTAACTGTGAAATTTGAGTATGAAGAACAAGATATCCCTAAACAAAAGATCAATTAGAATTTTTTTAGAATTTTTTATTTTTTTTAATGAAAATAAAAAGTAGAACGTAGACTTTTGTAATGTCAATGTAGTATTTTAAGTGTATAATTAATGTTTTGTACTGTATTATGTAGGGTTTTAAATGTATAATATATATTTTTTGTAATTTACTAATTTTAAATTTAGAATGTAATTTGAGAAAGTTTTGGCTGTTTTTCAGTTTCATAATTTGCAAATTAAAATTTTTGTACAATTTTGTATATTATAAATTGGATATATAGTGATTTAAATCGTTAACATATTTGGTTAGAAATATCTTTAAACAACAAAATTAAGCAATTGTTCAAACATGTGATATATATAAATAAATAAATATTTAAGATAATGGCAGATTGTTCCTGGGAGCTTAAGAGAAGTCACAATATCATCCCGCTCAGATGATGGGGTGACCTCTCTTAAATGTTTAAGAAATTATAAATTACTGTATTTATGTTTAATTTCAATTATACTAAATTATCATCAACCATTGAACGCCTTTATTATTATCCCATCATATGCATTAAACATCAAAACTAAAAAAAACATATGAGTATTATAACTTTAGAATGTGTATAATATAAAAGAGAAGAAAACTTTTATACGCTTAAGTGTCATAAATATTGTTCAATATCTCGTGCACACATATTATAAGGCAACACATTGAGAACACCAAACAGGCGCGCGGGCAAAGGGGATGTCGTATCCGAATCAAAGGGGGAATGTCACGAAGATGATTGATCATTTTTTATGTCTCTTAGTAATATTATAGATAACTTTTGAATAGGAATTCTAACAAACTTCGGATATTCAATTGATGGATAAGTTATATCTTGATCTAAATATTAAAGAATAAAATATGCTTTTGTACAAATTGGACAATAGAAGAAATATAAAAAAAGGAATCCATTAAATATTGAAATATTAAATTATCCAATTTCTATATTTCAAATTCATTATAATTACAACGCTTAATATATTTTAAAATAATCTGTTACGTTAAGTTATAATTATAAATTCGGATCAAATAAATTTGTAATAAGTTTAAATTAAATATAAATGATATTATACTCTATAATAGTAGACTAGTACTTAATATTATATTTCCATTTTAAATCTAGATCCATACTAAGTAAAACGTAAACTTATTTATGCAAAAAATATTAAACATTATTATTTGTAATTATATATTTCAGAGTGTTCTGATTGCGCAAATTTCACTAATTTACAAAAATCAAACTGAAACAATTTTCTATTTCACAAATTTATATATTGCGAAATGCTTATATATAAAATAATTGTATTAAAAGTTGTCCGTTTTACTTTTAGTATAACATAACCGAAAGTTGTTTGTTAAAACAACCTTTAGTATGATAAGAAAGACTTTAAAAACTGTTGAACCAATTTGACCTACTTTTACTTATTTGAAACTAAATTTTTGCAACCTTAAGTTTTCTTTACAATTGCGTTTGACAAATAGTCAAGTAAATTTTTTCGAGAGACGATTGGTACAAAATTTAATAAAAGTTACGAAACAGCATCTATACAAAATAAACAAACCACTTTTTTGTAAAAATAGATGGCTACACGTAATAAACTAATTAAATTATCTTTTATAAGAATTGACACGCTTTATAATAAATGTAGAAAATGGACTAAAACGAAATGAATTGAAAAATGCGATTTATTGCACACATAATATCCCTACTTGTTTTCATAGATATAATTAGTTTTATCAGACAAATTGACAATTAAGTATACCAATCATATCAATTAAACAATAAAATCAATAATATTAGCCAATAGTTAGACAACCCCTCCTATCCATCCACTATTTCGAAAATCACTATCACAATCACTTAAAGCATCCAAAACGTTTTCAAAAGCCGCTGTTCAATGAACAAAACATCTCAATCATTTTTGATTCTCAGTCCAATAGATTTCTATTAAATTGTTTTTGTTGTTGGTCTAAATTCTACAATCATTATACATTTCTTAGAAGAACCGTATTATTTTAAATTACACAACTTTACAATTTAATTAAAAAAGTAAACATTTCAAATTTAAATTGCAGCTATGGCAACACACTTTAAATCTATTTTCGTTGTTTTATGCACAAATCAATATAATAAACTGATCTGAAAACTCTTCCTTATAATTTGAAACATTTCCTCTACAAACTTCAACAATTCACCATCAAATCAAAGTAAACAAATCAATGACTCACTGTTTTCAAATACAATTACTAAAAATGAAGAACAACTAATTCATTAATAGCCTCATTTTGCAATAGTTAACTTCCTTGAGTCACAACCGACATCAGAGAAAAACTCTTTTAACTAAAAAACAACTTTACCAGCAAATCTTAAACTTTCAACGAAATGCATAACAAACTTTCGCTCAACCCTTTGTAAGTTCCGTTAAATTCCTTTCGTCTATATTTTCCTTGGATTCCCTATTCATAGCCTTAGAGAAAACATTGAGTGAAAGAAAGCATTCATTGTAAAATTTAAATCTATTTTGTTATTATACAAAGCGTGTTTATTTATAATATAGGATATTTAAAAACTTGTGTTTTATTATTTTTGTTATTAATTAAAATTCATAAACAAAGAGCAACCATCATCTATCTGCAACCGCTTGTTTCAAATGTTCTTCATTCGACGATGGTTAAAGGGAGACGATGTCTAATCCATACTATTATTAATGTCATTAGAAGATGTAATTATACCCCTTTTTGAAAAGGGGAAAAATAAATAATTTCTATCTTCACTTCGTAATAGATTATGATAATACGTAATACATTGGTAGACAGGTAAAATGTCATTTGTAAAATTTCTCATTGCTTTTTAAAAAATGAAATTAATTAAGAAAATTCAATTGTTGAGTGTTTTATCACAGAAGCTTGGCTATTCCCTAAATGTTTGTGTTCCTGAATATTTTCATTTATTTTTATTATTCCATTTCTAATAGCTAGTCCTTACAAAGCAGGAAAACAGGGTGTTTTATTTAAAGAAATGTAAAAATGCTAAATCACTTTAATGTAAATTTTTCCTATTGCCAAAATGACTTTTGTTTATTGTTAATCCTACTGGATTTGAAGAGAAAGAATACAATATCAACATTAAAAGTTGCGAAATTATGTTATTTTAAAGATTATTTTTAAATAAATAATTTCATTAAACTACATTTGGGTTGATTTTCATTAGTTAAAATGGTTAAAACAGAAATTGACTCTTTATTGTTGCAACATTAATAATTGTCCCGAACTTTATCAATAAATATTTTTATTTTTTACGCAATATTTTAAATTTTTTAATAAATAAATTTATAGAGCGCATTAAATCCGAAGATGTCAAATGCGCTAGTCAATCAAACGAACCATTTCGGGTCGCTAAGCTCTCGACTGGCACAGCTGCCAGCCAGGCACGAGGTAATTAATTAAGCTACCTTCTGATCGGTAGTTAGACACACTACCATCTGGGCCACCCCGCCCACAATAGATACATTATGCTATAAATAGTCTTGTGCTGGTTCAGTTTACCGTGTTATAAGACATAAAAATGTAATGTGTAATTAATTATTTAATAAAATTCCTTTTACTGACCCTCGTTAAATGTTATTCACTCAAAAGATATTGAGTTGCGTTTGAAAATATTTCAATATTGATCCCTACGGATAACTCCAGCATGATATACTCAAATAGAAATATTTTAGAGGTTTGTTATAATTTAATGATAAACCGATTAAATTTGTATCTTAAATATTTTTTTAAAATTTAGGTAAAATATATAACGATTGATTTAATTATAATTAAGAATAAAATCTTAGCTATACAAAATTTATAAAGACTTCCAAAATTTTTGAATAAATAGACAAAATATATCAATAAATTTATCCTTAAAAATTATTTTATTACGTTTTTAATAAATTAGTTTAATTTATTGTCGAGTCCAAAAGTAATTATTTTATATAAATTTGTTTATAAAATATATTAATATTTATTGATTTATCTTTTTTAATGGCTTTTTCTGTTCTTTTAATACAAATCAATAAGTTAGAAAGAATTATTGATGCTCTCGCAACAAACCAAACCGTAAACGGCTAACATTACATTGTGACTTTTTATAAACGTTTCATCGATTATGCTTAAATATGTTCAAGTTGTGGTTACACACTAGTTAAAAGTGTTTTATAGTCGCTTAGCATAAATAAATAATGTCTAAAGAAGAATTCGAATAGTCCATATTGCATTTTGTATCCTGTTATCTTTAAAATCTATACATCACCTTTATGTTTTATATGAAGAAGAAAAATTCGTTGGAATAATAAATATAATTTTTGAGTAAAATTGTGTAAATGTTTGTAAATTACAAATTAAAGAGGTAATATAAATAATTACTGTCATAGTGTAACGATTCAGTGAATCGGAAAAATGTGAGATTTTTAAAATTCCATTTGAAATAATCATGGAACTATGTTTATAAAAATAATAAGCAAATGTTATATTAAATATAAAATAAAATATAAACATGCATAAAATATATCAATAATGTATAAAAAACGTGAACATTTCCAAAATTTGACGCTTTTCACAAAAAAAATTCATTTCACAATTATAAATACAAGTATACTTTTTTAAGATTGAGGGTTATAAATGATGAAGGTAAATTATCAAAAATCAAAATGAGGAATATTTAGTATTAACATTTGAAGGGAAATCTATTCAACTTTTGAAGAAACAAAGGAAATAAGCAAAAAAGAAAAAAAAATTCAAAATCATATAGATGTTAAACTAACAGCTTTAACGAATTAATTATCGAATTTCTGTAACTGAGCTTCTTCAAGTGGAGTAACTTCTTTTTCCGTGTTAAAGTTTTTAGTTGTAATCAATTTAGAAACAACTTTATAAGTCAGTTCAATAAGTTCCACAATAAACACAAAAGTAATTCCAGACCAGAAAGACAATGCTCCTCCGACTTGCCCAACAAATTGGAAGACGTTCATTATATAAACCTCGGTACACAGCATTGCAGGTGTTGTCGACGTCCAGCGTTGTAACTTGATGTGTAAAAATCGATCGATAAATTTGGTTTCCGATTGCAGAATTCTTCTTACTTCATTCTTTGCTTCTGGAGTTCCAGTGTCCCGAATATTAATAAAACTTTCCATGACTGGATCCATAGTTGTTTGATGATCACCAAAAAATTGTTCATACATCAAGAGTTGGGCGTGACGTCCAATGAGCTGTTCTGATTTGAACGATGGAGAATAATCAATATAAGTGCAAAGAGCAGGGCAGTTTTGAGTTTCGTGAGGTAAAATCGTTCTCTTGTAGGGTCCATTAAAGGCATCCGCCAATAATGGAAGTTTTTTAATACATTCTAAAAAGGTAACATTAATACTAGGACTACTTAAATTTTGAGACAGACATCCTGGAAAATGACCCATTGGTGTACATAAACCTTGGATGCAACATTTACATGTTTGGGTTATGTTCTCATTCATTTTTATCCAAATACACGTCAAAGGATTGTATGGTTGAACAAAATCTCGGTCATACAGCTTAAAAGATATGGTTTCTGGAATATTGGTTAAACACATTTTTTTGTATTTATAAAAACTCACCGTGATAATATTACTCGTACCTGCTGGAAAATGAATTTAATTACCAAAGCTCATTATAGGAAAGACGTCAGGATGATGAACTTTGCCAATTACTCCACTACGAACCGTGTGTAGTGATTCTGGAATGCATTCCCAGCAATCTAGATAATCTCGACTGTCTAAATGAATAATGAATTCCAGTTCTTCGGTGTTGTAACGCTTGTTTTTTGGGGGACTCACTTGAAAACACCCGAAAGAACTCGGTAGATCGATGGATTTAATCTGACAATTTGTTCTCAAAACATTACCGTCTTTGTTATGATAGAAAACATTGCATGTGTTGTTTGGGACTGTGTCATTTTGATTATATTTAATGAAAGGTCGAATATTCTCCGGAACATTGTCAGAATATGC
>JAUZNC010018725.1:9438-23431 GCA_034780395.1 Vannuccia rotundouncinata
CAATACCAGGCCATCATTACAGTCCAGCTGTGGAACTATCCGATCAACTCCACTAATATGTTGTGTCTATCTCATGTATAGAATTTTGGTGTGTACTCATTTTCCTTAAATTTTATTTTTCTCATTCAAATCTTCTTAAGAGTGTTTTTCTATTTTATTCAAGTACAAACAGTTCATTTTAAATTTACAATGTAATCCTCCCACATTTAATATATGAGTATGTAGTTGCTTTCTGACTGGGTTTTTTTCTGCTAGTCATTGGCATTTGGTTCAACAGTTAGTTACTTTGCATACATTAACCATTATTTACTAATGTATCACCTCTCACGTTCATTGTTATGTTCGTAGTAGGGAGCTGGGAATGTATTTCGCCTGAGAAAAGAAATTACTAACGAAATCTACGACTGTGTAATAATGTTACAGCTTCGTTTGAGTTGGTACAATGTAAAAGTTAAATAGTATGATGTAAAATTTAGAAGTGCTTAACAATATCGATTGACAATCAGGAAGAGGATCGTTGGTAATTTCTTTATATAAGTTTTTGGTCTGTTTATTTTTTACATACACACAAAAATAGTTTCTATTTAAATGTTTTAAATGGCTTCGATTTAGTTCTTTTAGGTTTCCTGCTCGCCCTAATTCCACAAACATTTACATCCTCGCGCTCCCATATAAAATAATAAACTAGAAAAATCGTAGGAATCATTGTGTTGCAATTCAGCGTTTTATCATTCTGTATAATTGGCATATGAAAATGCATATTAGAGGTACGGTATGAGAACTATACAGTGACTGAATACTTTCTTTTTTTGTATTTGAAAATATTTAAAATGTGTGTGTTTGTCCGTTGTTCCCTGTTCGGCATATACTACTCTACACAATTCAATAAATACATACCGACTAAAACTGCCTTATTCGTCTTTGAATGCTTGTTGGATAATATGATTTAATAGTTTTTTTAAATGTGTGGTTGTTAAAAGATTATGATAAGCACTTTTAATTAGTTGGATTGATTAAAGTTTGTAGGGTTTAAATATTAAAGATTATTTGATGGTACTTGCATTCGAGAATATAATATTAATACCATGTGAGGTCGTACGTACATCCCAAACTATTTTTTGAAAAGGTTTAAGAAATAAAACATTTATATTAACTTTTGTTAATAGTAAATTTTACGTTTATAATGTGAATCACTAAGGCTCCTATTTTATAATTTACGAAATTATTTTGAAATACATACATAGCTAATATAAAGGGTATATTTTTCAAAACGGTTTCCAATTTGATTTTAGAAGTCCATTAATAATAAGTATTTTACCGAGTGTGGAAAATAGTGAAGCCTGAAGGTAATACTATGCAGTCTAGTTAAACCTTGGGACACTCATAAATCGCCAGGTTTATTCAAAATGAGAATTAATTTTGTACGGTTTATAATTGCTATTTAACATTATGAGATTCAAATATATCTCATTCGACCTATTTAGAGAGAATATTTCAATATTCCAGATCGTACAATATACTTAAAAAATTCTACACAGGGTGTCCTCGTTTTTTGGATGAACAAATTCGTGTATATTTAAAAATAATAACATATGGCTTGATAAGAAAATGTTCCAACAAATTTTTAAAAAATTCGTGTATCTGTGGACACCCTGTTAACAGATTTAGTTTGGTCATATTATTTATTTCCGATATTAAACATATTTATTCGCGAATAAAATTGTGAAATAATTTTAATTCAGTATGCTAACAAACTTAATTAGAGATCCACTTAGCGTTCATGGTAATTTCAAAAACTCTATATTATTTCGATTTGGATAAATATTTTACAAATTTCCGTTTTTAAATTTTAAAGACATCGAGAACAGCAATGTGATGATATTGTTTTTAATATGTATTATTCTCACTTAATTACCAATGTAATCTCCAAAATACTATTAAATAAAATCAATTGAATACATTTGATATTCATAGAATATTTACACGTGAAATAAAAAAAAAGAAGTTTTAAACACCTGGTTACTTCTAGAAAACCTAAGTAGTCATAATTAATTGTAATAAATTCACAAAAAATAATCACAAACAATGAAATAAAATATAAATTATTTGAAATAATTAATACAAATGATTAATGTATAAATAAAATAGATTATCACACTTTACAATCAGTTTCTTCAGTTTGCAGAAAATACCCAAAAAAGACTGCTAATGAGATATTAAAAACGCTTATTATTTATAACAAACCTATGAAAGTAGAGGGCCGAAGAAAAAGACATTCGAGGCGATTTGGATATACAGCACTAGCAAAAGTGATAAATTCATACCGATATTTTGTGGAGTAATTCTGCAAAATATAAACAAAATTATACATCAAAAAATAATCCTTTATTGAAATCACGTACAAATAGAAGAACCAGTTGGCTGTATGATTGATAAATTATAATAAGAGATTGATATTAGGAAGTTGGAGTGGTTGTATCAACTTCAAGTTGTGCTCCAGTTGAATTTAAAGACCGGACAACATTGGAGACGTCCATTTTAGGATCCATCGGTGAGAATTCTGTTCCTAGAAAAGGCTTTGAATGTATCTGAAAATTAGATCAAATCACAAAGATGTAAAAATAGAATTTAATCAAAATGAAAAAGCAATAAATAAAATTTAAAACATAAAAATGAGTAATTTTGGCCTTTACTAATATATAATTCTAATTTTACTATTTCCGAAAATGATCTAAAATTATTCAAATAACAAATTTATCTTTACACCATTATAATATACAACTCTTATATCTGAACTTTATGTTTAATAGTATTATTTACCATAAAAGTATTATTAATAATAAAATCTGTATAAATCGCATTGTCAATATTCTTAATTGTGTCATTGGATAATCATTTTTACTTTACTTACAACACGTTATTATTTTACATATCCCATCCTATAACTCCTACCCCGATTTATAAACACGATTTTAGTAATTTGCATTTATAATATTATATTTATTATATTGAATTTTTAGACTATATGAGATTGTATATTGATTGTATTTCATTAGATATTTATTATTCAAAACAATTGTAACTATTTATAGGTAACCATTTACTAACATTAGCATTATGCTAAATAAACAAATATACTTCTATGTAAACAACTGAATAAAATCATATATAATTTGATATTAATCGATTATGTATAATTAAATATTTACGTATAATATTTATTGCATTTGCATTCTAATTATATTTAATATAAACCATTTCATTGATGATTATACATTTTAATGAAGCATCAACTATTAATATACATAGGTAATAATTGCAAACAGACTGAGCTATACAGACGAAAGTCTCAGTTATCATAAAATATAAATAAATAATATAATTTACAAATAATACGTAAGTCTTAGCGTTAGCTGTCACAAAACTATTTTCTGATTTGTGCAAACTACGTTTTTTAAAATCATATTAATACCTATACGTAGTTAGCACAAATCAGAAAATAGTTTTGTGAGAGCTAACACTAAGACTTACGTATTATTTGTAAATTATATTATCAACTTACTTACATTAATTAAGCACTTATTACTTACTAATTATTGTTTATTTAAATAATTATCATATCTTGGTAATAATGAGCTACATTTTCAATTTAATCAATTTTCTCATCATTTACTTACCATATAATTTTCACAATTTAGAAATAATTTTCTAACAAATCAATGAAAAGAATAAGTAAACATATAAATACCCCCCCCCTCAGTTTACTACAGTCAACCGATTATTCATTTTTAAGAAATTAATGAACTGCCCACCACCCCGAAAATTTAATTTTAACAAATTGATTACTCCATCCCGTTTATTACAAACCCCCCCCCCCCCCGCTTATTTGGCACACCAGAGTATGTAAGAAATGCCTTGTTTGTGCTTATCCTATAATTAATAATACCTAGAGTACGTAGGTTGCCCTCAAGTTCTTAAACATTGAGCTAACAACATACTACCGTAGTTTTAAATATTCCACCGTGATACACTATAGATGCCAAACCGCCACACTATAGCTATTAAAAGGAACACACATCGAGCTGTACCTTCCAATATATAAACAGCTTAAATTATGATTCACACTGCTGGTAAAAATTTAAGATTTACAGAAAAATAAAACAGGGAGACAATCGATTTACAATAATACAGTAGTATATTTGAAATACACAAAATAAGGTAAAGAAATGTAAATAATATGATGATAAGGTCTTTTCTTCTCTAAAGTAGGTGTATCAACGTATGAAACACTCGTCGACATAGGTTAAAATAAAAGCATTATTAAAATAGTAAAAAATAACACATTAATAAAATAAATTAAATAAATTAAAACACAAAAGTTGTATTAGGCAGTTGTTTAAAAGCTTTATTAATAACACGAAAAAAACTTGTAACCCAGCAAAACATAATCTCTAAAGCCTCTATTTCGTGTTCCACACGATATTCCAAATATCACACACATGTTAAAGTTACCTGTGATTACTTATATAACACAACATCAGTAATCAATACAATAATACAAAAAGGTCTGCTAACCTGAATGAATAAATTAACTTCGTCACTTCTGCTCAAGTAGGGGAAATTTCCGCCCGATTTCAGATGTGCACGTTTAGCGTGCGGATAACACTTGTATGTGTCTTCGCGAACCTTCCAAGTAAGAGCGTTCTCATCATAAACCTGAGCACAAGAGTTCAACGGCACAATTATTATTAACAGTTCCATTGTTGAAATTTCTCCCTATAAGAAACAAATATCACAATTAAATTTCATGATCAAAATTCTACATGATCAAAGTTACAAAGAGGTCTATCCTAGGTCCATTTGACGAAGAAACCTGTGATAATAAGGAGGCTGGTGAATCCGATTTGGGTGGATAAAGTCTAAATTTAGTTGGCTCTTAAAAGTCAATTATGCCGTCTAACCTGACAATATTTATTAGAAGGTGTAGTCCCCATCAGTCGAGGATCCATACGAACAGTAAATTGTGATCTTAAGGGGTTGGAGGGGCATATACTCACATCCATAAGAGTGATATCGATCCCCTTGAGCTTGTGGGGCTCCACATAGTTGGTGACACAGTTGAGAGTCAATCTAGACGCTAGCTCGGGTTGATTTAGACTTTCCAACTGAACAGGGAAGAGAAGGAGAATATAGTCAGCAATGGGATGGAATGTCTTTGTGAAAACTAAATAATTATGGCTTTTATGGTTTTTATTATAAATAAATATTTGAGGGATATTTACGCAATTTTTATAATAATGATAATGGAATATAACAGACATTTCCGGATAATAGATGAGAAAATAGAGTCTATAATGGAATAAGGCATTAACTAAAGTTATAACTATAACTGCAAGACAACCATGGAAACGAATTTTCAAGAGGTAGACGAGTAACCATCTTATTGGACATTAATAAAATAATGTTTTCTTCAGTCAAGTGATTTGGGTGTACCTTCTTATTGATCCAGAATTATAAAATTAACTAGTAAACTTTTGCATTTTCGAATTATTAATCCGGAAAGTTCTAAAATAGATCTAAAATATAGTTCAGGTTGTTTGAAACACGAAGCAAAATTCAATTTCTAGAAATGTTTTCGTGGAATAATAAACCTGACACCCACGTTTACACTTGACTATGGATTAATTTACAATTTGTTTGGATGACTGTCATGGACTGAGGAACCAGGAAAAACCCTTTTCTTCTGTATTTGGAGAGGAGGAAACTGACTCGACTTTAAAATAAGTCAGGAAAAACTGAAACCTCATGAGACTGCGCAGAGTAATTGGTGTGACACAATTATTTCTGGGTTTTCTTCCGTGTTTCATATATTGGAATCTATCTCACAAATAATTGAATATTTGATACAAAACAGCCACATATCCAACATTTCAACTGTGTTTCTCATGCAACTTATTCAAAATAATTCTTGTAATTAGTGAAAGTAACACACCGGATGACTATACTTAACATTACATCAATCAGGATTTATCGAAGTATCAGTATTAATGCTATAACTAACATAAAATTCTAGGCCAGGAATAGTTATTACCTATACACCAAGAGGACACTAATCACAATTCGTCGTAGATAACCCCACCCCCAAACTATTGATTGTTCTCACAAAGCAAAACAATTAAAATATATAGCTATAAAAAGAAAGACATCGAACTAAATGTTTTTGACACAGTCAGCTGTTACACAATTGGTTAAACCTTTTGGTCAAAAACATTCTACACACAAAACAAACTAGACGCATTCCCAATTTAGATGTTCGGCAGACCAAATTTCTACGAGATATGAAGTTGGTGTCTTCTACTTTCAATTTTGTTCCCCGTAAAGTTTCCATGATTAAATAACACTCTAGTGATGATATGAACTACTTTAAATATAATTAGAATAATATATATGATCTGTAATGAAGAACCGGTGCATTTGCACTCATAATCTATAATAACAGGTTCAGCCTTACATGGGTGCAGTATTTAGATCAATCGATATCGGTGATACATTGACCACTGCCTGTTCACAAGGAATTATAGTTTGCATTCATGGAGTGAGCAATATTACTCTAACAGGTTACATATTTTGGAGGCTCGGATAAAAACAAATAAGTATAACATAACCGTCGAAAAAGTGTTCACTTAGAATAATAACATATTTAGATACAAACGATAAATCTGTTAATTCTTCACTTCTAAATCATTTCAAGAACATTCAATATATTATATTTATGCGAAAATAAACCAAACTAAAAATATCCATATTTATCTTTACACCCTAAAACACTACACAAGTTAGATATTATTCAGCTTGCATTAGAAGATAAGAAAAGTGGATAATAATTTTGCAAAGATAGTTTCTAAGCAGACGCTTATAATATTCCACTAGGAGGATATAAGAATGTGTCATTATTCCGTCACCTTCTGCTCCATGAATTGAACTGAACCGGCAATCTCTGCATCTGTCTCGAATTTGTCAAAGCTGTGCATCACTGTCTTCCGGAGGACATAGCTGGGCATGAGCCAAAACCTGCAACAGGAAGGAAGGAAAGAAGGCCGTTGATAAGTACACAGACATTGTAACTGCAACAGCGTTGCCGAAACTTATTTTAAACTCAATAATCAAAAAAACAAACATATAATTTAAGGATGAATATAACACAAATTTCAAATAATATGAGATAGAATTATAATATAATAATATTCATTTTTGTATTACCAAAGTGTAGCAGAGTACCTCTATAAGCAATTTAAGTTTGTCGACTTAATGAGTATTTGAATAGAACGATAATATTGCTTTGAAGATTTGTTACATACTTGTAGAATCAGAATTGTAGACATACTATTTTTTACCCAAAAAACATGCTCACCAACAACTGATTTTTAGAAATAAAGTGTAAAACCTTTTCTGTAGAAATGAAACTGTATTAGATTATAATCTGATTAAGCATATTTTGACCATGTGTAAAGTATACTACCAAACGGACTTTGTCCTGTAGGTACACTGAGAACAACCGCACCGAAATACAGGTACGGATTACTCTGAAAAGGGTTCGGTGTGTTCTACCGTGCTTCACGACAGCACTCACGCTTTGGAGGACGAGGTCTGATGGAAGACATTGGTATCGACGAAGGAATTGCACAGCATGAGAGAGTGGACACGTGGCGCTCGTTCACTAGTGAACTCGGTGAACTTCTGCGCTAGAAAGCCGCCCAACGAGGCGCCGAACAAGTGGACATGATCCAAGCGGAGTTCGTCGATGAGAAGTTGGAAACTTGCACACCACTCCTCGATGGTCCAGCAGACAGGATAGTTCACCTGCGATCCGGATTACATAAGGAGTTAAGCAAAGTAGAACAGTAAACTTTGTAATTGATTTTAAATTGTGAAACACACGAAGAACGTAAACATTAATGGAATATTTAACAAAATGATTAATAGAACCACTTGACAACCAACATTTTTGGTAAATTCGTAACATTAGTAAACCTTCAAATTATAATAATATTTATTGTATCCATAAGAATGAAGTCTCGTTCTATTTGACTTGTGAAAATTTACAATTCATTTAAGAGAATTCCAAACTTTTAGAAATGTTGACAACCCCAGAACCCTTCATTGATATTTATTTACTCCTTTAGAAAAATCCAAGAGACAATTTAACTTAGTTGTCTCATGAAAGATATTTAATCAATAAAATGGCTTCCAAACAATCACAATTAACACAATTAACATTAAAAGATAAAAATAAACACTTGTTTGAAACTAGTTTCGTTATTCACTACAAAAATGCATTAATTATCTAAAAAAATTATTTGGAGTATAAATAATAATGATAGTATGAAATGGTCACCTATAATGTAAGACTTATGCAAAACATAATTATACTTTAAGTTACACTCAATAGAATATTCAAGTGTCAACATAAGGTAACCATAGATACCCCACAGATATACCAAAAAATTAAAAATGTAAAAAAATTGAATACGTTTTTATACAAAGTAACTAAAAAGTCTAAAAATACAAATCTAGTTAATATACCAGTTGAGTTAGAATTTAAAATATGAAGGAATTTGTTCATCGATGAAAAAACAAATCAAATAAAAAAATATTTTAAAATACAAAAAGTAAAGTAAATATAAACTGAAAACTTTTTCTGTCTAATATTTACAATACAAATCAAATAAGTCCCATTTTGGATAAAAATTGGACAAGCCCTGAAAATAGGAGTGTAAGATTATTTTTCAAACACAACCAACAATAAGGCAGCATCTCAAATATGTGACAGTATAGGTACTAATAGATGTCGCTAATATTAGAACAACTATGATAGTTAATGAACCAAAGTTATCTTACAGCGATTACTCTATAACCAAGAGCCGATAGAGCCAAAAGTTGGCGGAAGAAGACGTCGGCAGTGCCGCTACACGGAGGAAGGCAGATAATTGGACAGCCGACAGTGCGTGGGCCAGCGTCGTAGATGGTCCAAATCTTCTTCACATCGTCATCCACAATTAGCTGGAGTTTAGAATACAGGAAGATCGCAAACTTTAGTTTGATTCAAATTCAGAGGACCAGTAAATAATTATCTATAAAATTCTTTAAGGAATATTCTACAAACTGGAGTTGTCAAGAAATACACTTTGCGTTTTAAATTTATAAGAAATCTGAGAATACGGATACCGAATTAATTTCCGTTTTTAGAGTTTTTGAAATTTAACCATAACAATTACTATAAAACAGATTCTCTAGAAATCGATGATAAAACTTACTTTACCAAAAACAAAAAAATGGAGATAAGTTATAACCGGAATATTTGGTTAATTACTACATATAGACAAATAAAACACAGAAAATATCTCTGCAAAATCAATGGAAATAAAAAATGACTCAATCATTCAGTGACAATATCTGACACCTTTAGAGAATAATAATATGAAGGAAACTTGGGTTAACATTCTTTTTTTTTAAAAGTTTTTCCATTTTTAAAATATTTTTCTTATCGTCCGAATTGCAGACATAATTGCAGAACCAAACTCGTACAAATATTTGATTTCAACACAATACGACGTAGGGGATCAAGTTAAATAGATATTTTCCTCTAATAGAAAAGTCCTAATTTGATTTATTTCTTGCGTGTTGAAATAAAATGGTTACAAATTGATATCAATTCTTTGAAAATCTAAATCAAGTAAAAACGTTTTAAACAACTCAATATACTTGATTGAATTCTGCTTTTGACGAATTCTATTTCTGATCATATAGTGCAAATATATCGGTATATTCAACATGTATAAATCAGAAAGTTCAGCAGCACATTTCACAAAAAAGGATATATTGAAATTGTGATCTTCTCTAAAGAGGTGACAGCGTTCGAAATGCAATAAATGTGATAAATTATAACTTTTCACTTAGTATTGATGATTGGCACTCCCATAGTATTTTGTACATCATTTATTTAAATGTAGTATTTGCACTATCTTATGGAAGTCATGATTTGCAATTTCTTAATGTCTAAATAGATTTTTATTAAAATATAACTGACCTTTTTTTGAGAGACAGTACTTCTAAAGCTGACATACTCCTCTGAAGTTGTAAAATTCATCTTCTACAAAACAAAAACATACAACTAATTATTATTAATACAAAAATTATTTAGAGTAACAAATAAATTATAATGCACAAAATATTTGATAAATTATACTGTATTTACCTACTTATAACAGGAATTTTATATATAAAAGAATAGGAAAAGGATAAAATATCTGCAGTACAAAAGACAAAGAATGCAGGTTGGTGTTCAACTCTCAAAACAACTTTTAGAATTGTACTCATCTCTGCAAACATTATTTATGAGAATATAATACATTGTTTAGTTTATTAGAACTAAATTGGGAAAATACAGAAAATTATGAATATTTATATTATACTTGTACAATATTTTTATTTTGATAAGGTAGTATTTTTATTTTTTAGCATGAATCACCATCATTTTTTTCAAAATAGGTAGAAAACATTTTAACAGAAAAGGTCACTTAACAACAAAGAAATGAATGATACTTTTCTATTTTAAAAAAGTCAAAATTTGTAAGACTGTTATATTTGTAACAGGATGGGGTGCACAACTGTTAATCAATAAATATGAAACCATTATATTTATCTATTTATTTACTACAAATTAAAACTTTAGGTAAATTCTACTGTTTTTGGTATAATTTATTGAATTGAAGAACGTTTCACAGTTAACATTCTTCCTTCAAGAATGAGTAATATATTGAATCCCTTCAATGTTATGTCTTTTGTATAACACCAGAAATTTTAGCCAATTCCTATTCTATTATATTAAAAATAGGCTACATGGAATGCAGGATGGCTTGCATTACATACACTTTATCCAATTTTTGTTTAGAACATCCAGCAAATTTCCAGGACAACTCCCAAATTTAATAGAAAGTTTAGGTTGAATTTTCAGTGAGTTAAAATCGAATTCACTGGCTTTGCATGTTTCATAATTTACAAAAAATATTCTTACCACAAATTCCATTGTATTTTTAAACATTAGAAATTTGATAGCTGGATAATTTGGGAACAATGCAAAAAAAGAGTATCTAAAAATTTGGGATACAAATATCTTTTTCAAGGACATATATCAAAATTTCTAGATAATTTTATTATTCAGGACATTCAAGGACAATCCAGGACCATACGAACCCTGATACATGTAACATTTAGCTTTTGTATAATTCTTATAACTTGTATAAATCTTCCACTGTCATTTGTATCATTATCCAGGAAATGTAAGACTGTATAAAAGACAAATCATAATATTACTTTTGTATTATGTGATTTTAAATTCTTATCTAATTGGCAAATTCATATTTAATTTTTTTTGCAAATATTAATAAATAAAAATCCCTATCAGTGTCCCAAAATAGGTGCAAATTTGTGCCTGAAACAATATTACTATATTTGGCCTGAAAATGCAAATTTATCATAGCTAAATGCATTAATTTCTTTTAGTAAATTGTACAATTTAAAAAAAGATGTTTTTTCATAATCTAACTTGAATTTAATATACAAGTATACATCAAAGAACATATAAATTTTAAAAAATATATACTTATTTCATTAGATATGTATGTACAACATAAAGTAATTAAATCACTATTGAAATACTAAATTTACAATTAAAATCTTTAAAAAAATCAATCTCATTATAATTACAGTGATTAAGCCTTGCGGAACTGTTCTATTTGGAAATATTTTATTCTTTTAACACTAGATATTAATAATAAATTATAATTAATTAAACCATTCTTGATCATAAACAAAACTATTTTAAAGTAAATATTGTCTATTATCAAAGGTTAAATTTGTATTTTTGATGAATATCAAGGTCATGAGAATTTTTGTGAATCTGTAAGTAGGAAGTGGGTGATGATCGCTGATTATTATTTATAATTATGTCAATATAGAACTATATAATATACATAAAAATTAAGAAATATTTAATATTAAAATTCTTACCTTTGATTTGGTTATTTAAATGCAGTAAGTGAAGTAAGAAAAAAATATTTTTTCAAACTTATGGTACTATAAGGATAAGCACTTCATTTAATTAATTGATAACATTGTATGTACCTTTAATTCAGTTTTCTATTAATAGGAAGGCTATTTAAAAATTATATTAAGTCATGAATATTTAAAAAATGTAAATTTTAGTTTTTAAGGAATTAAATTTGAATGGCATTGCCTATTCTTCCTGATAAAATAATAAGGGTAATAATTTTATTTATTTTATCTTTGTCATTATAAACAAATTTTTAAAAAAAATATTGTATATTTATTATATTGACTGTGTTTATAATTTATCTTATAATCTGCCTGGATAAAATTAAAAATAGTAAATTATTCAGTTAAGATACTGGTAAGAAAACAAAATATGTTCTTTGAGAATACTGAATTATCAAAAGCACCCTGCATGGTATTTTATTTGTAACAACTTCTTTCTAAATTGCTTATGTTTTATGCACTGATATTTGATGATACATTTTATTTTTATCAGTTAATTTCTGATAGAAACTTAATTATGTGGCTAAAAATGGATTAAAAAGATTATAAAACCTTATTATCAAATTTTGAAGAAAATTTTAATATTTAATATTTAAAACTTAAAATTTATTTATTTTTTATCTCTAGCTAGAGAGAATACAAATATTCCATTTAAATTCCATTAAAATTGCATAACAAAAAAAACTTTATCATATGAACTATGTAATTTTAGCTGGTGAATATGGAATACAATAATATAAAATAAAATGTATATGAACAACAATTAATTTTATTTAAAAAAATAGATTTTATTATAGTTTAGTGGCATATATCCATTCTATGAATAGGTATAATTTTTTTAATAACATTTTTTATATTGAGGGGGCACAATTTCTAAATTATTTATAAGAATGTTAGAAAAAGTCAAACAAAAATAATGCAACACATATTGAAACAACAATAATTTCTGTATTTTTACAATAATTTTAACAGTAGATTGTACAGCAATAAAATTATATAACAAATTAAATATTTTAATTAAAGTTTCCAAAAACATGACATTGTCTTTTATTTGCAGACACAAAGTTGGAGGCAATTTTAACAAGATAAAGTCAGTTCTTTCTATAAATAAGTGCATAATCATGCAGTGATTCAATTGATTCTGTGATATTGTAGATCTTAAATACATTTTTACTTGTCTCAGGACAGAAAACATATGTTCTGTTGTTGAAATTGTAATAGGAATTATTAAGTAGAGTTTCATTAAGTAGCAAATTGGAAATAAGTTGATCATTAAAAAAATTATATTATATTTTGGAAAGGGGTCACAAACATATGTTTGCCTCCTAAATATATTATTGATGGGACTGTGTCCCCATATGCCCCTTATTCTGACACCTATGCTATGATTTTTAAAAGTGTTTTTTGTTATTGTATTAATTGAAATATGGAAGTACATCAATTTGAATGCTCTGCTCATTTAAAAAATGATATACTTGTAATTTGTACTACCTATTTTAACTTGTGAACCAAATCACATGAGTAAATTTATATATACATACTAATGTCTAAAAAAATATTTAAAATTTCTGGAAAATTAAATTATTAAATGATGTGTTGCAAATTTTTCAACTAAAATTTCTATATAAATAAACTTATTTTGTGTTGAATATTGTCCATTTAAAAAAAATTAGATATTTTTTAAATAACAATATTTAACATTACTTTAACAATTTGAGCAAAATAAATATTTATATCTGATAAAAAAACAATACTAACTATAAAATAATTTACAGATTTTACTTTAGAATACATATTGTGGCATTTAGTATGATTGTATGGCAGATAATGTTGCCTTGGTTGAACATTAACTATGCATCAACATTTTAGTGATGAATGA
>JAUZNC010018736.1:0-25929 GCA_034780395.1 Vannuccia rotundouncinata
TCCTCAGAGATGTCAAAGGGTAATTATGTTTTACACTTACAGTATAAATTTCAGACATATCGGAAGTATTATGTGGAAATGCCACTGGATGAACAATTGATCCTCTATTTTTGTTGTTTTTGATGCAATGTTATACACGTGCAAAAAGACAAAATTTGGGAAATCTTGTTCAGACCATAATTTTACTAATAAAGTTGTGAAGTACACCAAATCGTTCAATATATCATTGCACAAGTAAGTTCTTTTAATTATTATACTTATTATTGTCGTATATGCTATATTTATAACAATTTTATAATTTAAATTTATAATTACTGGAGGGGTGTTTATTTAAGTCAATTAATTTATTTAAATCAGTTTGCTATTGATTTTCCCGTTATTATATCGGACACTGTCTTACGTATGAAACGTAGTAGTTTGCCAATCTAGAGAACTTTGCCAATCTCGACTGTCTTAACCATTGATATCATAATTAACTTCTCTAGATTGTCAAACTACTACGTTTTATTCGTAAGACAGTGTCCGAAATAAGAACGGGCAAAACAATAGCAAACGGATTAAAATAAATTACATTGAATATTTGTCTCATTTTCTTTTGAATCGTTCAAATTGTAAACGATTTATTTTTCAGCGATCTATTTATTATTTATAAATCTTTTGTGTAAATAAAACTTAAAAGTTTCTTTAAAAGAAACAAAGTATATTATATATTCAATGATTGAAATCGTAATCAATTCAAATTGTGGAGCTATATTTGTGGTGTAAAAGTGGAGTCAAAGGGGCGTTAAGCATTTATAAAAGGTACGGCCAGTTTTTAAACGGGAAATTTAAAAAAACTTTATTACAACCATTTGCAAACTCTAATAAAAATGTAATGAAATTTAAACTAATGATAAAAAAAACTGTTTTATTAAATATTTCATGAATACAAATAAATCAAGGCAATGGTTTTCTGTTTGTATCAAAAATTGAATATTTTGATATTGCCCACATAAAAATGTCATACGCTAATTAAGATAAAAACCGGTCATGACAATTATCGAAAGACTGTAAAATGAAACAATATTTTGATATACTTGAAAACTGTGAAAACTACAAGGTAACAATAATAAAAAAAATTTGATTAGAGAATAAAGCGGCTGTTAAAAAAACCTCCCCCCCTTGTATCACTTACAGTCACAAATTTTGAAACCCCTTCAGAAAAGACGTCACGTTAAGTTCTACCCCCTCCCTTATACCCCTTTGTGCAATATTCAATGCAGCAATGTTGTATAAATGTTGACATATAATGTTGAAGCAGTGTTACGAGTGCTTATTGCATCGAATGTTCCTGCAACATTGTATCAACATTGCATTTTAACATTATATCAACATCGTATTTTAAAATTGTAGTCATTTACATTTATTTTTTATTACTACAGAAAGGAAATAGTAGTGAATAATGCTTAATTTATTTTTAAAATATTATTCTGCTCTTTTCAGCTCATCTAGTATAGACCTGACTGCTAGTGAAACATTTTCTGCCGATTTTTTAATTTCATTCCATAAGGCGATTACCTCACTTTGGCATTAGGATTTTTGTAAATTAGGATAAGCATTGCAGTATGCTTTAAAAGGTCTGACTACAGCTGTCAAAAATCAGACATTATTTCGAATAATTCGTGAATCCGCATAAACTGTAAATTCGATGAATTTAAACGAGACAATGTGCTTTAAAAATTGAGTAAAGATAATACAACAGAGTTATCTTTCTGTATGCCGCTTTTACAGGAATGTTTTGTGACGTCACAATTTTTGAAACCCCCTCTACCCCTCCATAACACTTTGTCACGGATTTAGCAAACCCCCTCCCCTAATCACCGTGACATCATTTTTGAACAGCCCTAAGTTCATGCAAAAACTTTATATGTATTTTAAAAGGTGGAGCTTTAATATTAAAAACGAATAATTAAAAAATGGTGTTACAAAAGTTAAAATGAAATACATTTTTCCTTACAAACAGTGAGGAAAAAGTTTCCTTCACGTAACTTTATTAACAGTTTTTTTTGCTGTTGTGGCGTAAAAATATAAATATTTATATCTCTGCTGATTTCAAGTACGCTTTATAAACAACATATTATTTAATGGAGCACAAAATTCAAATAAATTGTTTATGTTTCACTTTCAGTATTCAATATGTCTATAAGTGACGATTTTAATCATATTTGTTCAAGACATCCTGATGATGAAGACGAGGATGCACCAACTCTGGAAGATATTTATAGCAAGCCAAAGGTTGTCCTCATTACTAAATCAAAAACGGGATTTGGATTTAATGTAAGAGGTCAGGTTGGCGAAGGTGGTCAACTTAGAAGTATAAATGGAGATTTGTATGCTCCATTACAACATGTTAGTGCAGTTTTACATGCGGGTGCTGCAGAATCAGCAGGTCTTTTACAAGGCGACAGAATTTTAGAAGTGTAAGTATTAACATTATTTATAGATATTTATATAATTTTATAATATCTGGGAATGGGGATCTTTAGTGGAATCTACCTTTAAATATATTCACAAATAATTTAAAAATATTATCTATTAATAATTTTATATCATTCATTAATTATAAAACACAGAAATAATATGAAATATTCAAATGGTTAAGATACTGGTTTGCAATATCAAGAATATTGTCTCAGATCCAGTTTAATCCCACCCATAGACTCTCAGATTTTTTGGTAAACAACTCTTTTATTCAGAATTTTAGTTACCCTTAATATGTTTGTTTTGTATAATCCACATTGATTGTACTTTAAACATACATGTAATTAAGTACATTTAAAAATCATTTAAATATAATTATATTTTTTAGAAATCTATATGTAACAGTTAAGTATTAATCAGCTAAATTTTCTTCATGATTATAGCTTAGGCAAATCCAAGTATCCTTACATCAGGACACTATTAAATTAACCTAATCTGTTTTTCATATTAATTTATGACTATGTCATAAAAAACTATACTATAGCAATATACATTAATATTAGCTCTCAGATGCTCCAAATTTGCATTTCTGAAATTAATCTTAAAATTATTGTCCTTTGGCAATTATGGTTTGTTCTCACCCACAACCATATGGTTAGATTGCACCCTACAATGCCCCTTTTTTCAAATGCTAGATTTGCCATTGTATAACAATATTGAACTATAATATATTCTATTATAACATATATAATGACTACATATATTTATTATTAAATATTATATGACCTAGTTTTGATTTAGTTATTTAATTACTATAAGTATATTACAAATAATATATTTTTAAAGTTATAATGCCATAAGTATAATCACTTGTAAAATAATAAAACTAATTCGAATAATATATATACATACTAAAAAGGATATTATCTAATTTTAATTTCTCAGTTTATTCTTAACATGATAATATCATAATTTAAAAAAATGTTATTAATATTTTTAAATTATCTCTTTTTGAGTAAAACTAAAATATTTCATTTTTTTACAACAAGTGAAAATATATTCAAATCAATAATTGATTTTTCTTTAAGTTGGATTTGTTATGATTAGGAATTAATCAGTAATAATTTTAAATAATCCAAATACATTATTTATAAAAATCAGTGATGATATAATCTAGTCTCAAGTCAAGTAATCTTTATGAATTTGTCCGATGTTAAATACAAATAAATTCAAATCCAAAATATACACATTTCAGATAATATTAACAATGATTATCAAAGGAATCAGTGATACATTTTTTAACTTAATTGAAACCAAATAATGTTTCTTAATTATTTAATGATTAATATTATAAATCTTATTTCATGTTCTCCTTTGAACAAAACTATCTTTACATCTTTTAATCTATATTTAAGAGGATTTCTTAAGCATTACTTTTTATAGAAATTTATTCCAGACTCAGTTTCAAATTAGTCATCAGTATTTAAATTGAATGTTTCATTTTTTATATTTTAATTATGTTGTTCTTTAAGTAATATTTTCATAACTTCACTTTTAAATATTCAGTCTATAAAGTAAATTAAAGTTAAATGAATGATTATACAGTGTCCCAGAATTATAAATATACTTTACTCATAGAGTAAAAATAGTTTATTACTCTAAGGCTTTGCTTATCTTTTTTAGCATCCAATATCAATGCATTGATATTGGATATCTATGGTACAAATTTATTTTAAGATTCAATGAACAGTTTGCCTTATCATGTGAAAACAGAGCAGAAGTGCAATGGCAGTGGAGCATAATATTTCAGAGTGATCCACCAAATCAATTATCAATTTCTTGGATACATGATAAATTTGAGGAGGAGGGAACCATCCTTGACTTACAAAAAGAACAAGCTGGTCAACCAAAATCAGTAGCTTCAGATGAGAATGTTCAGTTAGTTGTTAGTGCTTTTCATTACTTTTCTCAGACATCAATAAGCTAAGAAGACCATCAGCTGAAATGAATTTATCTAAATCAACTATCCATTGAATTCTGAGGGACTGATATTAAGGCCTTTTTATTCTATTTTACTGCATCAACTGATGATGACAATGATCAACATATGGAATTCGCTGAATGTTTTATAAACATGTCTTTTGATGACTCAACATTATGCTACAAAATTATGTGGTCAGACAAGCCAACTTGTAAGTTAAATGGCTTGATAAACCGACACAACTGTGTGTATTGGCATAAGACAAATTCCTTCATGGTGATGGAGAAGTCTGTTAAGGCAACAGGATTAACAGTATGGATGGTTATGTCATCTCATGCACTCGTTGGATCCTTCTTCTTTGAAGAAAATCTTTAACTGCTACAAACTGAGGTGATGTCTACAATATGAAGGTTGTTTGGTAACACACATGTTTATTTTTAGCAGGATGGGCACCACCCCAGTTCTGATATAACTCTGCTGGACTTTTTTCTTTGGGGCTACCTTAAAAACAAAGTTTTCCATGATTGTCCATGAAGCATTCAGCATATAAGATGTCTACTTATGCAAAAGACTGCAGAAATGTCTCCTCATATGATTTCAAACAAGTGTTTTTCAATTCTTGGTAGATTTTGGAAAATTTGAGGAAGTAAAGTTCTAAATAATTCACTTTACAAACACTTTAGTAACTTTTTGTATTAATTGATTGACTTTTGTAATAATTTATAAACAATAATTGATTACTTAATGAAATTCTTTTATTTTTATGTCAAGAATGTATATCTAATTCTGTGACACCCTGAATATGATTCTATCTTTTAAATAATATATTAGGTTTCTTTGAATATTGGACTATTATTTACAATTACAAATTTATAGCAATTTAACATAAAATAAATGCCTTTATCAATAGTATGTACTCATCTCAGTAGAATATGTATATGCTTGTAATAAAACTGCAATGTATTATTGTATAATACATTTTCTAAACTAATATGATAAAAATTATTTACTTTTAATAATTACAGAATTTGATAAAATTCACATTTAGTATTGTAATTAAGTACAATGAAATCTAATTCATCAACAGAATTTCTCAATATTTTGTTATTTAATATCTGTGTGAATGCCCACATATTATTGTAAATAATTTTGAATTTGCCTGTTATGTGTAAAGGTGTTTTCCGTCAACTTGGAATTCCCAAAACTATGAGCATCACAAATATTTTGAAATTTTAAGCAAATATAAATACAGATAAAAGTTTTTGAAAATCTGAATTATAATATACCATCGGTAAAAGGTTAAATGATATTTGTGTATTTTGTAATAACCTATCTAACATTTCATATTTGAAACAGTCTTATATTTTTCTCTATTTTATTTTAAATGTAATTATGAACTAAATATTACTCCTCTTCAGGAATGGTGTGAACGTGGAAGGGGCCACCCATAAGCAGGTTGTGGATCTTATCAAGTCAGGCGGTGATACATTGATTCTGACAGGTAAATAGATTTACTTCTGTCTTGCTTCAGTTATGTTTTACTGGATCTTGGAAACTCTAATGCCATGGTTAGAGAACGCTATTACTAATATTATTGAACTTATAGATACATTAGATTTTGAATTTTGTGCTATAACAATTTATCTATAAAATATAATCCAACTATAATTAAATCGTACACTTAATAAATAAATCAATTCAAGGACTATTCTAGTTAATCTAGAATTTTTATATATCTATGTTAAAACTTTGCAGCAATTTTTTCACAAATATATCAAGATTATTATAAGATTTATTTGAACTTATCTGACTCTAGATAATTAATTAATATTCGACAACTTAGTGACCATCAAAATTATTCTAAATATTGGTACTTTCTCCAAATCTCTCATCGTATTTTTTCACGGAATCCTGATAGAATATAAAAACGTCTATCTTATATATATTTTTGTATTCTCTAAATTGATCTGTATAGAAAGTAAGTTTGTCTACCTAGTATTATTAATAAATTGATTTCTTTGAATGGGTGTTAAACTTGTGATATATTTTGATTGCTGTCAGTATACAAACAAATAGTTTGTTACATTATTCCCTGTTTCTGTATTTGCTTTTTAGCTAACGATTTCTCCAATCTTTACTTCAATCAACAATTTAACTTTTTGTTAACCATTTTATATTACAATCGTGAGATTATTGATGCCAGTTTAATTTACCATAATTGTAAATAAAGAGATAATCATAAAGCTATCCATATTTAATCAATATCCAACGCACGATAAAGAATAAAATGTTTTTGTAAAATGTATCCATGGTTCCTGCTGACCTACTCCGGTGAACTGTCTCATAGAGTACACTTTCAGTTGTTTGTCAATTTGTAGATCTTAATTTGTGACTGACTATTTTCTTAATAAGGATTTCCTGAGTGATTACTCTGTTATGGGAATTGTCTAGGAAGAAAGTAAGAAAACCAAAACGCAAAATAACCCAGCCGATATACTGCAGAAGATCATTAGATCTCACCAGATGTGTCGAATATTCAATCAAAATCGGAGGGCAGATCACATGGTGTGTGAGAGGGGGTAGGGTGTTGAATGCTTTGGTATGAATGCTATCAACTCAACCGAGTATTTTTGTGTCCCTCGATGAACTCGGTCGTTAAGCTCGATCGATGTCAATTTTGAGGATGGAAGCGACGAGGGGGCTGAATTATCATCGTTCTACCTTTTGGTGCAGAGTGATTTTTCGGTTAGGGATTTGGCGGAGTCTTTTTCTCTGTCCCGTTTGCTTGCATGCATAGCCTCATCCTGAAGTGAATATTATTTTTGAAGAATTAATTTGAAGCTCTGTCTATACTTTCTAATTATAGCGAGACGTATAGACGTCTTTACCAAGACTACTAAATCCTAGCTAGCCAGGCTTAGAACTGTTTATACTTATCTAATTACCCCGAGATATGGATTCACCTGAACAATTAAAGTTTAAGTCGCTTACATAACTTCTAATTTTAGTATACAAATTAACGAAAGTGAGGAGTTTTATTAATATTCGAAATTATATTTTCACTGGCGATGCTTTATATAACTGCAGAAATGTATTTTAAAATTCTATGTAGCAGATGTTAACATGTACATGAAACTTATATTTTTCTCTGTTAAATGAATTTCCACTCGATCGAATCATTTAGAAAGATTAAAATAACAATATCAAATATTTGTGGTTAGCTGTATTCTAGAGTAGGTTTTCTCTAAAAGAAAATATTGCCGTAGTCATGGTAATTTCGATTGAATAATTACTTTTGCATTTTACTTTTTTCTTCCCTTGACATAACTGTTTCCAAAGCAGCATTTAACTGCATTAATTCGACACTGTTTATATAAATAAAATATCACGGCTGGACAGAATTCAACGCCTTGTTGCTCCTAACTCACTTTTAGTATAGTATAAAATTAACCCCCACTGTTTTATTCTTTTTGCCAGTTAATACAATTATTAAAAATTAATTTTCCGATAGTTTATTTCGTTAATGAAAACATCGCTTTTTGACTAAAAATAGAATTCACCTTTATTCGTGTTAAAAAATATTATAAATGAAAATTGTGCATTTCGAATTATAAATTTGACGAATTATTTCAATAAGTAGACTAAATATAAATAAAATTGTTCACATATCATTGTAAATTGTTGTGAAATATGAGTAGGAATGTTTTTATAAAATAACCTTTCACAAACTATACAACGGAATACTTTGGCCCTCCTTTAGTGATATCCGTGCCATCGTCATTTGTGGAGAACGTGGAAATTCCAAGTGATGACTCCAACAATCCATCACCAATGGATTACTCAGAGCGAAGAACCCTGCCTATCACCATTCCAGATTGTGCCACGGTTGAGCGAAATGGAGAGAAATTTACTGTAAGCTGATTAACGATATTTCTCGAGACAAATAATTATCGATTCTGCTTAAATTGTCTACAACGAATCAGAATTCTTTCTTGTGATAAGCCACGAGTCAAATTATTGTGTAATATTTCGCTATTTTATTTGAATCATAGAGGTGAAATTGATTGTCCAATAAAACAATTTCATTACGTTGAATTATGTTAAATAAATATCGATTTGTTAGATGTAATAAAATTGCCTTTCTAATCTTGTAATTGTGGTTTCTATGTTTTAAAATATACAAACTTGTTCTTAGGTTTACAATATCCACATGGCGGGGAGGCATCTTTGCTCCAGACGCTATCGAGAGTTCGACGACTTTCTCAGCCAATTGAAACAGGAGTTCCCCAACTTCTGCTTCCCCAAATTGCCGCGTAAGTGGCTGTTCCCACTGAGCGATCACCAGATGGACAATCGTCGCCGAGGTTTGGAACAGTTTTTAGAGAAGGGTGAGCTATATATGTGCAGGGCAAATGATGATCGGGGCGCTTCCTTTTCTTATCTTTCAACTAATTAGAATTTATTGCGTCGAATCTTTCTCGTTTTGTTGTTTAGTTTTGAATATTTTTTGGTTGTTTTGGGATTTTAATAACATTGATTACTATATATAGTGTTGATAAAAATATCTGCACACGTATCTCCAAGGTTAAATTAATGAAAGCATCAAATTACACCAAATTAATTAGATGATATTTTTGATTAAATATATCTCATCACCTTTATGTGTTTTTATTACCAAGCAAAGAGACTTTTTAATCATAGCAATTAAACTTAGAGTGTTTGTCCAATTGGTACGATGCCTATAATCATCTTCGAATGGTTGAGAGTACATTTCTACCCAATTTTCTACAGAAGAATATTTTTTGATCCTATCTAGGATATCCAACCATTCATAATCACATAAAGCCACTTACAGCTATTGATATCGTAATAACCTTCTCTAGATTTGCAAACTACGAGGCTTCATACGTAAGACAGCGTCTGATATAAAAACGTGCAAATCAATAGCAAACTGATTAAAATAAATTAAATTGACTTAAAACAATCTCCAGAAAAACATATTGTTATAAATATAGCATATACGACAATAAGGACTCATAATAAGTATAATAATTAAAAGAACTTACTTGTGCAAAGATATATTGACTGATTTGATCTACTTCACAACTCTATAATTAGTAAATTTATAGGCCGAACTAAGTTTTACTATTTTGTCTTTTTACCCGTTTTTATTTCGGACATAATTTAATAAAGTTTTCCGATCCAGATAAATATTATTACGATATCAATGTTTACAGCCAGATATAAACACAAATATCGATTTTAATTATAAATTCGAATTCTCCGCTTGTGAAGAAGTGATTTGATTTAATATTTTCTAGGAAACCTCTTTGACTCATTTATCCGTAGATCAAAGGAAATCTCAAAAATTCTTTCCTGAGATCATAATTTTTAATTTCGCTTTAGGATATTTGCAAATGTAGACTTTAGCTTTGCTTGGTTCATAATTCACCAATGAATTACAACAATACCTTCTAGATGTTATCTTTATGGGTTCTGTTAATAACATAAAACTAAGAAATGGATTATTATTCGAAAATTTCATTTGAATAGAACAATTTGCAAAATAATTTGATTAATATATTTATTCCTGATTATCGGCCTAGAAAGATATACTTCTAAATGCAAAATTATTTATATTCAAACTTTCGTTTAATAATCTCCAAGACAAATTATTTCAGAATCAATAAGAATGCCTACTGATGCCAATTAAATAAACTTTAATTTTGATAGCAGAGCACAAATAGAAAGCTATACGCGAATATAGCAATTATCTAATGTCAGTGAAATTAACCTTATTGTTTTATTCATGTTTACATTTAGTTAATCTATTAGAAGGGTAATACAACCTCAAAGCTTTCTCCTAATCATCGAATCTTATCCTTCTGTTTCTTATATTCTTATTTGTCTGCGTTTATTCATGTTGTCAAGAGCTTACAAAACTGCTCCGTTTATTTATGTTCGACTGAAATATCCAGTATCTAAATCAAATCTAATTTAGCAAGTTATCTGCATAATTGATTGAACTCTCTCCCCAGAGACTGTTTGCATGACATCTTCATATGTTTTCCATTCGGATTGTTACATATACAGGGCTTATTAGACTGCCTTTATTCTATCAATAATCAATAATATTCTCGCCTGAATAAACAGGGCTTTGAGCAAATTTGTTACATTAAAATGTTTGTTTATATATATATATATTATAAGCAGGAAGACAACAGGAACATTTGTTTCAATAATTTTCTAAAATAATCATATTTTGTATTTCTGATTACAAATTTGGTTTCGTTAGTTTTAAATTGAACAATGAATCGTTTGGTTTGGGTGATTTGCAGTTTGTGAATATTTCATATTATAGTGACATGTTATATGAGGTCACACCGCTTTATATTCATTTTGGAATCTATTATCGTACGATATCTGTTGAGAAGATTTTGTTAGTCAGTACGTATTATAGACTATCTTACTATATTTTCTCTTTCATAAAAATACATTTTGGATGTCACAAAGAATATTAATATTTGTTCATGTTTATAATTATCTTTTGTTTTAGTTTGTTCAGTTTGTGTAATCGGAGAAAGTGATTTAGTTCAGGAATTCCTTTCAACTTTAGACGACACCTACGTAAGTTGACCCCCTTATACAGAATTACAACTGTTGGCGACGAATTGCGTCCTCGTCTGACGGATTGCGTTCTATTATTAAGAGCGCAATTCGTCGGGTGACGCAATTCGTCGAATGACGCAATTCGTCAGGTGACGCAATTCGTCGGGTGACGCAATTAGTCGAATGACGCAATTCGTCGGCACAGACCAACGGATTGCGTTCTTCATTAAATGTGTGGATAACTATTTGAAAAATTCAATTCGTTGGGCTGTGCCGACGAATTGTGTTCTTTAATCAGAACCGCAATCCGTCCAACGAGTACGGTATTTCGAGGCAATTCGTCGCCAACACCACTACAATTATTGCAATTTTTAAGTAGAAAATTAATTAGTTAATTTGTTACATGTGCAGACTACAACAGCTTCGCTCGAGGTAGAACTAAAGATTATGCTACCTACGAAGGAGCTCTTCTCCGTGAAGATTCCACGCAACTTCACTTCAGAGGACGTTATGCGAGTGAGTTGTTGACTTTATAATAATGCATTAAATGAATTAAGTTGATAACTCATTTTGTAATTATGATAACTGCTTTTTAGAGTGTTTGGCATAAGCTTGGTCTGGAGTCGGAGTTATTTCACTATTTCGCCTTATTTGAAATTGAAGAATACAATTTTGGTAAGAAATTTTCCTTTCTGACGATGAAAAGTAATTATTTGGATTAGTTATGATAAAATTAGGTGAATTACAGTAGGCATGGGATTGTTTCGTTTTTTTTTTTATAATTCGTTTAATACCATCCGTAATAATATAAAATATTCTAAGTTGCAAAACCTAAAAACTCGTTTCTAAGTGCACTCTCATTCCTGAAATTTGTCAAAAAATCTCATTCTTATATTTGACGTCACAAATTATTAAATGAATATCTTTCAACGTTGCCTTGATGATTCGAAATTTATATTAATGATACATTAAAGTTTGTTGAAAATTATAAACAGCATCCATTATAGTTATATTTCATTTGTTATAATAATAGAAATAATAATAATTTTAAAATTTGCCTTACATTAAAATCATTTATGTTAAACACTGCTCACCACAGAACGGAAGTTGTCCTTCGATGAACTGCCACATCAACTTTACATCCAGAACTATACGACTGCCACCCCCTCCTGTCTGCTCATCAAAACCTGGCTCTTTGATTGGGACTTACAGACGAAGCTATCCGAGAAGCACACATTTTTCCTCGACTGTCTCCACGCACAGGTATGCTATACATCTCAATAATTAAATTCTAGGTTATAATATAACGGGTTATTGATTTTATTCGTCCAATATACATTTTGTTATCTGAGTTGCTTTGATCGGGCAACAATCGACTTTTTTAGTGGCTTGCTCGTTTTAATTTTTCGTTGTCTTGCTATCCATACATGGCTTTTTTACGCTTTCACACACCTCCTCCCCCCTTACTTTCCGAATGTAGTGTTTCTATAGTAACATGTGCATGAGATTTGTCCAGGATGTTTTCTGCTGGATGTTGTAAAAATTGAATAACATTTTTGAGACAGTTCAAATTTTAAAATTATTTTTTATTCAAAATTTCAGAAATATTTTGTTTTTCTTCAAATCCTTCGATATTTTGTGTGGATTCATGTTTATTATAATTATAACTGGTTGAGTATCACATAATATAACCTATTCAGTGCTTTACAGTGCTCATGATCATAATTTGCGCTAAAAGTAGAAAAACTTCATTTTAGGAAAAGTCGAGTGCTTACTATTTCTAAAATTGTTCAATTAAAAAGAGCAGCGATAATAGTAGAGGTGGGCCGAATTGCTCCCCATTGTCCCCCTCCCCTCCGAATACACCTTCCTCCGAATGCCCCCCCCTACGAATGCCCCCCTCCTCCGAATGCCCCCCTCCAAATGTCCCCCCCTCCGAATACCCCTTCCTCCGAATGCCCCTTCCTCCGAATACACCTTCCTCCGAATACACCTCCCTCCGAATGCCCCTCCCTCCGAATGCCCCTCCCTCCTAATGCCCCCCCCTCCGAATGACCCCCCTCCTAATGCCCTCCCCTCCGAATGCCCCCCCTCCGAATGGCCACCCCCCGGAATGGATAGGGTTAAATGGAGTTTATTCGAAGAGTGATTGTTCGGTTTCTACAAGAAGTAAAAGAAATATTTCGTTCCTTTCTAAACTTTAAATGTTCTCATAATTGTATGTACACAATATCACCCGTCTTCTCTCAGGTGAATGAAGATATCCAGCGCGGTCACCTTCCTCCTCCCTCTCCACAACCCGCCACTCTCGCTGTATCTCACGACTCCACTTCCGCAACAGGTGTCGCTTATGACACCTCTTCCTCTCTATCCGCCGCTCCCAAACTGGCACACCTGGCCCAGTGTCGGGCATTGCTCGGCTATGGGGAGATTGTCTTCCCCCATTGTCTGTGCGACGCGAGGAAGACGGGCCGGGTTATTCCTCGCTGTGGTATTCAGGCCTTTAGACTTCAAGCGGCCAGAGATGACGGCACGCCAGAGGTAATTATGTTTCAACCCGTCCAGATAGAAATTTTGTTAATCACAAAAAATTATTTAATGTCTATGGTTAATTAATCAAAACAAATCGATTTCACTATATCTCAACTGTTTACGCTGTGTGTGGAGTAGTCAAAAAATAATCGCTACAGTTTTCCAACCTTTTTGAAATGAATAAAATAATGACTAAATCAATTTTTATATTAAAAATCAATAAACAAATAAGGAAAATTCTCATTTGCAGTCGACTATCATAACATTCAATTGGTCTCAAATCAGTCGTCGAAATATCCACGAAGATTCGGAAAGTCTCCTTTTTGAATTCACTCAAACAAACGACGACGGGGATAAAAAGACCAGAATTATAAGAATATTTACTCCCTTTGTAAGTAGATCACTTCAAAACCTGCCTATTATACCGATTATTACATTGTTGAATGTTTGAGAATAGGCTACTATTTAGAAGGCAGATATTGCGATATTTTAATGGAACTTTGCGCTTATAGTTTCTCACTGGTATTATATAACTGTTTCAGTATGTTTACTTGTATGACTGCATGGATCGAGTCAATGAGGAACTACAGTGGAAAGATACGGTGAGTTTATCCCTTCGGACATCCTATACTAAAAATTATTCAGATTTGTCGAGACATTTTAAAATACAGTACATACTATAAATTTCCGTTTTATATGCCTAAATAGATTTTATATCATTTATACTACTTAAAAGTAGTATATAATTTTTTTTAAATAAATCATATTCAGGTAATATTGTTCTATGTTATGATCTCTATTTATTTCAGACGAAGAAATGATGTCGGTAGTTTTCTCATGAAGATGAGCAATATTTACTTAACTTATTACCTCACAGATAACTATTTCAATTTATCTCAGATTACATTACTTTACTTTCTAAAATAATTGGGTCCAAAACCGCAATCCTGTGACCATTCTCCGGCTAACATGTTTTGATCATTGTTTTGACTTCTATAGACCTTTTATAGAAGAATTAGAAAGCAGGCCCCTTGCAAAAATTCTATTGATTTTTTATAAGGGGCCAAATTCAAAATGGCCGCTGGCACCATCCTTAAATAATAACTTTTGAGCCAGAGCACCTAGAGTAAGATATAACAGTAGATATAATTAATTTTTAATGGAGTCACACAACACATGTATAATAAACACTAAAAATGTTTTTAGTATTTTTCTAATCATATTAACATGTGTCATGAGGAGATATGACCAATCTAGATGTAGGGCACTTGTAGATCTACATATTGCTGAGAGAGTTTCTGGATTTGCATGTGCCTTTGCAGTTGAAAATTGCAACATATTCTTCAACAACACGATGTTCTAGCAACTCAGTGAGGTCCACTAATTTACTACCTTCAAGCAAGTTCGTGCCTGTCCTCTTGGCCAGCGTCAAGCGTCTGCTCAGAGGAACTGTTCCATAGATGGAGGATCGTTACTGAAGACACGCCCTTGCAAGAAGCGGGTAAATATTTCCTCTCTTGGAGCAAGGGTTGAGTTGAAGTCTGCAATGACCTCATCGGTTGCAGGCATGGCTGACTGTAGTGAGCGGAAGATGAGTGATGCTGGGTCAAACGTAAAGGAGTCTGCTCGCATCCGTTTCGGGCCGCTTTCTACATGCTTTCTCTGTTTCTTTTCGGTTGGCAAGGGCATAGGGAGCTGCCCGGATCTTGGTCACATTTCTGGAGTGCACCATCATTCTGAAGGACGGAGAGGCAGCCAGTGTTGGGCGAAGTCAGTGAGAACGAAGGTTATCCGGTCATCAGGGAGAATTGCTAATGTGTAGTAACTGCCTATTTAGATTGACTGTGGCTACCTTTCTTGTTGAGAACAGCCATAGAGGTAGGATTTAGAACTATGCCCATAGACATTTTAGTCTGCTGAGAGAGAAAGAGAGAATCTGATGATGAAAGAGAATCTGAAGCTTCCCAACAGGAATCCATTCAGTTTGTTCATGACGTTTATATGTGTTTAAATGATATTAAAATGTTTTAAAAAAATGCCGAAATCATGTTTAGTATTTTTTATACATTGTTACATGTGTTTTATTACTTCATAAAACATTATTATTACTGTTATATCTAATTAGTTTTGTTGATACATTTCGCTGCAGCCTAGGTTAGAAACATGTTAAAAACTTGAAAAGATTATAATAACGTCAAAACATCTTAGCCCGAGAATGCTCCCAGGATTGCTGTTCAGGGCCCAAATATAATGAAGGTTTGCCTACACACACTATTTATTTACTTACTTTATTTGTCATAATAATAACAACATTTAGCGGTCCTGTGTTACCATTTATTCTGTATATTCAATTAATTTTATCGCTGCCTTAATGGTTACAGTTTTAAAGCGACATATAATTCTACGCTAAGCTTATATTTATATTGACGAAATTCTACTCTTTTCAACACCATTAAATATTCCTGAATAATATTTATTTTAAAAAGGTGGAATAATATGTAGTTTTATCTAGTGGATAAATCTGCACCAGATTGCATCATATTTTTATTTGTGTTATCGTAAAAAGTTGGGACAGCAGGTATCACCCATACACAATACCATTTGTTCACGTTTGAGAGCTCATTGACATCGTAATTCTATTCTAAAAAACCAAACATTTAAAAAAACGTGGAATGATTGTTTAATTTTGTATTACTAACATTCAAATTATTTGCTGTATTGATTATTGAATATTTTGATGAGGAAATTTTTAAAGAAGCTTTCGAGTCTGCCATTTTGAAAAAGAATTACGGTATCAAGGGTGTGTATTGTAAATCCTGTTCAATTAGAAGTATCTTGAAATTGATTTGTACATTACGAGGTCGGTGGTGTGTATGTATCATTTGCGGTTATGTTTTATTTGAGTTACGAAAGTTGTGTTTGCGGGTATTGATAAATCAGCATAATCATGTTATCCCTGTGTTTATAGGAATAATGGTGAGGTAGTTAATGTATTTGATTTATATTTTGCATTTACTTATTTTTATTGTTTTTGCTTTTAAGACTATTTGTTTTCGGTGTGCGCTCCAAATCTGAGAGTTTCTCTGCGCATCATTAACAATTGAAGATCACAAATTTGTTTATCACTAATATTGTTATATTTTATTAGTAGTCATAGTAAGAACATTCTTAATCACTAATATTAGAGTTCATTCGTTTTTTCATCAATTGTTGCATATACATAGTCTTAAATAGCATAATATTGTACAAATACATTCATCATATACACCTATTTTGAATTAGATAATTATGTATTGTTTGGTCATTGATTAAAATTCTTACTGTTTTTCATTGGGACAATTTTGCCGAAATCTCACTAATACGGATGAAATATGTGTAAAAAGTTGAACTTTTATGTAAACATTCATAAATGAAGCAACATTTTAATCAAATTTAAAGCTTTTTCAGATTTATTTGAATCTTCTCCGCGGAAAGTGCAATACTAAATGTGATAAGATATTTGCATGTCTAGTTATCTTGTAAGAGGCTGTGAAACTCTTCGATTTCTTGCAGTTTTGATTTGGCTCTCTGAGCATGACAAGTTGTGATTTCATCAGTTCTTTCTTGTGTGTATTTTTCTTTATTTTTATACTTGTGTATTTAAGATTGTTGTTATTATTCACAGATTACTGGCATGTATACTCCTAATACACATCAATTGTTTGGTTCTCCATTTGAAGTGAAAACATTTGGGTTTAGTTTTATCAACCAATTATTATATCGAAAGATATGACTGCAATTTTAACTACACTCGATAAATAGGTTTTCAGATACACTTGTTTATATAATGAATACTACAATAAATTACTAGGAAAAATAATTTACAAACAATTTGTATTGCTATAAAATTGTCGTCTCATATAATTATAGTCGTAACTGCTTCGGATTATTATATAATTCAAGTAAATGATACATTTTAGATAATAACATCTCACATACATCAATTATTAATTTTTGATTATTAATTTATTGTATCATGCGTAGAGTCATTTCTGTAATAACCTTACCTTATCTACAAAGTATTCCTTGGCATTCGGCATCTCTTTGAAGCTTAAGAGGAGTTAATATTTAAAAAATGGTTCATAAAATAATTCTGAATTGCTCGTACCATCGAAGGTAATATATTCGCAAATTTTGTAGATATTTATGTGACTGTAATTCTTTAAATTAAAATGTGCGTTTTTAAATATTGTAAAATAATTCTCACATAAGAATATACTTTACATAATCAGTGATGCGTAGTAAGTACGTCACGATTTATAAACTTTTGGAAGTTATTTGCATAGATTTCTCAAATCAAATTTTTCATTGTAATAAAAGTAGCTGATTAAAAAATAAATTTGATAATTGCACTGCCTTGTATGTTGCATTATGTATTATAATTCTAAAATAATTAAAAAAGTTATTTTAATAGAAAATATCAACTCCTACGTATAGGATAGGTAGACAAACAAAATCACGGTCGAGCGTGCATAGTTGGCTTTTAGAAAATAAATAATTAGCAAATCTTCATGTTTTACGTCCCAATCTGCATTTGTCTTATACTTGGTCAGTTTTAACTATCGAGTTATTTGGGTTTGTTTACAAACTGTAATATTTTTTTTTGTATATGAATCTTAATATGGATACATATAAGCTGAATAATCCGTTCGCAAAACTTATAACAATAATTGAAATAAAGCTATATTCAGTTTTTAAAGAGATCAAATAAAAATAATGTATGTATTTTAAAATAAAACTCAATTTTCTAAAATTAAATTTAAATAATTGATATATATATTATTATTTGTATAATATTGTCTGGTAAAATTAAAATTATTGTGGTTCATGTTATATTATGTTTTTGTAATCACTTTATTAATATTGCAACTATTTCATATGCGTATTTGTTATACAATATCTTACTCAGAGTCCCACACATATAAATCGATCTCAGTATTATGAAATGTTCTCATATTAAATTCAACTTACTATTGAACAGAATTTTTAATTGGAGTATTGAATGGCGTGACCGGAAACAAAGACTGGTACGTTAAAATAAAAAAAGATTTTTAAGTCGCAATATCCGTTGGTGTTTGTGTACAACATTGTGTATGTCATGTAGTTATATTTATTTTGATAATACAGTATAATACGCTTATAACAAGATTAAAGGGACCCTAAAAATTTGCTTGTTATAACCGGATTGCTTGTTATAAGCGAGGTTTATGTAATTTATTTTGATACAGTGTATTTTGTCGGGACCATGGAAGGTTGCTTGTTATAAGCGGATTTCGAGTCGTATACAATCGTGTAAAATGTTTACATTTATATTAGTCTATTAATATATTTACACAAACGATATTAATTGTGATGAAAGGAAAAATTTTAAAATAACATAATTAAAGCTTGACATTTTACAATAACTTTTAATCAATAGGGACAATTATAAATGATAAACATAATGTTAAAATCTAGTATATATATCCAACTTTATACTGGATATCTCTGCATAATCATGAGTGGATTCTGAGTGTAAAAACTACTGCAACACATTTCTAAGCGCCGATGTCGGTCATTTTGTTTTAACTGAAATCGTTATAGCAAATTAAGCAAAGACATTTGAAATTTAAAGATTATATCAAAAACTCCGCACGAGATTATAAGTATAAACATAAGTCTACTACAATAGAAAAACAATGTTGTATATATTGAATATTACCCTTCATTTCGAAGATCTGCAGAGAGAATAAATTCGTCTCGTTACGTTCCGACTCGTAGATATATTATTTCAAAGTTGAAACATAATAAAATCTAAATTTATGTAAATATTTTTTTGTCAATTTTATTATAATGCAAACATTTATTATCGAGATACTTATAAAGAGAAACACTATTAATAATTAAATAACCAATTTCGTTCACAAGAAACCAAACCCTAATATATTATAGAAAGATGTAAGTGTCAATTTAAAGGATTTTTTAAAATTAGTTATTCAATTGTTTAATCTAAAGTTTTTCCTTAACTGTATAAATATAACCTGGATATGTGACATGTTTCATATCAGTTAAGCAAATCTAGAATAAACATCTGAATAAAAAACCTCAATAAAGTTAGAAATAAGAGTCTTATATATAGGTACAGTAAGGAATTATGTATTAATATTGCCATATATATATCTAGTTTTGTTTATAATACATAATTAAAAATCTCTTCAGTTTTCTTGTAACTTTTTAATTCTTCGATGTCTGTGTTCTATCGATTTTGTTACCTAAGCTAATTTAGAACGGAAGTACGTTTTAAAAACTGCATCAATAAATCGAAACTATTAACGGTCGCTAGACGATGGCATTAGTAAGTGGTCATTAATGTTACATTATGTTCAAAACATTTTTGTTTTATACTCAAGGGAGATGGTTAAAACCGAAGGTGTAATTGTATTTCCTAAAGTTGATTAAAATATTTCTATTTGCTCTATAAGGCATATTCGTATATTGCTACACAAGAATAGTTTTATCATGTGTTACAATGAAAAAATATACTCACAAACATAGTTCAATTCAATTAAACTATGAGCTATATATTGATTTTTACCTCTTACACGTCAAGGAGTCGTTATTTATGATGACTCTTGCAATCTAGACAGTTAGTGTTTATATAAGAATAGTTTGACGTATGACTAAATTAACAAAAAATTAATAAATTGCGATTAAAAAATACTTCTAAAGAACCAGAATAGTATTTATTCTTTCTATAAATACTGATAAAATAATAATGGAAAAAGGATATATGTAGACAAATTGAGAAGAAATGTAAAAAAACTTAATAGCGTTTGTAGGAGGATTCCTAAATTCCTCTTATTAGTTTGAAGAGATAACTAGTTTGGTTTTCAAGCACACTCATCTAAATACATGTACCATAAAAAACTTTTTGGGAGGATAATATTGCTAATAAATGATAATTTAAAGAAGCTAGATACGCATATTAAATTACAAAAAATGGTTATAATATTTAATTTTATTGATTATAATGACAAAACTAAAAAACCATTTTCCTAAGCTCCCTAATATTCCAAATTTAAACGATCAATTCGAATTACACTCTCATATATTATAAATATGCTCCCTATCTACTGTAATATCTGCAAAATGTTTGATATAGAATGTGATTTTCTCTTGTGGAAAAAATTGCTGTGTTCGATAGTGTCATAATTATCTTGATTGCAATGGATAAAAGTCTTTCAAATAGCAATTAAAATATGAGCATCGATCAAAATTTACAGATTAGAGATCAGGAAGATAAAATAGTTAGGAATTATGTATATATATATATATATACCGTGCGCACATAATTCAAAACAATTATTAAGTGTTTATTTATTTTTAAATAATAAAATTAAATCAAAATCCATTTATAAAAAAACTTTTATTTAGTATTATTTTACTAAATGTTTTTGTCATAATAAAACATTTATTGAATTAACTAATTAATTACATAGAATTACAATAAAAGCATATTTATAGCTAATGACAACTGTATAGATATCCAATTTGTCACGGATGTAGAAGATCTTTTTCGTGGTTTATTTAATATTGTATTAATAAAAGTAAATAAGTAAATAAATAAAAATAATATGTATTAATAGAAAGTTATATTTTAATATTTGATTTGCACTTGTATATTGCTAAAGTTTTTAGAATACAATTCTTTTTAAATGATTATAAATAAAAAATTGTGAGTAATTGAGAACTCAAGTCAAAATTTTACTCTTAGTTAAAGCTTATTTTATAAATAAATATCATTATTGAAAATATTCGAATTTAATAATAAAAATATAAATTACATATTCCAAACCTTTTAAATAGATTTACAGAATTCACAAAACTTACATTCACAAATATTTTAAAGTATCTTTAGTAATTTTTAAGAATATATTTTCGGATCTACAATTATTCAGCTTTTCTATTATAATAAATAGTTCACAATGAGATCTACTTTTCTGATGTAAATTGTATTTTAATAACAACACCATAAAGAATTAAAATTAAAACATTATCAAGCGGTTACAAAATAATTTTTTTTCTATGCATTGATTAAAAATTTAACTTTTCCCTAAAATCCATTTTTGGAAAAGTTCTACTTTTCCATACTCATTTTTTATTGACTAAGAAAATATTATATAATTTTTGTGAATATCTAGATCTATAATTAAATAAATATGTTCTACTTATATCTGTATATATCATAATTAATGTTTATTATTGTACGCATGGTGAAAATTGATTAAAAATATATTAATCGATGGATGTTTTTCGCAAAAATAATTGCCAGATAACTTTCAATAAAAAAATCAATGCCCATAAGGCCCATGTTATTTCTTTCGGTGCACCACATCCGCTAATTCTTGATAGAAACAACCAAATTTCAAAATTTCTTTTGCAATAACTTCTTGGTCAGGAAATCTATTGATTGGTATACATTTTAAAATTATACTACTTGTTTAAAATATCAATAAGTAGTATAAAAATGTTTTTTTATAGATTTTTTTATTATAACTTTTTTAATAAATAAGCATTTTACATTTTTAAAAAAAGAAAACCAGATCCATATATAGTTGTGAAATCCTTTGTGACATCTAATCATCAAAAATATAAAAAAGTGACTTGTAGATATTAAAACCCGTGATCTGGATCATAAAATAGAGTGATCCAGATCACATAGTAATAAATATATGATGTTGTTGAAAATTTGGAATTCAAATTGATTATAAATAATAATATAAAGGGCGATCCAAAACCAATGATTATACATCATTTGAAAGCCCTAAAACAGTTAGGCAAGTAATGAAATTTTCACACCAGTCGAATAACTCCTGTGCATGCTAGAGCTCTTTAAAAATGTGTGGGTCAATTTGACCCCCTTAGTCTTTCGAGGTTTAATTATAATATAGATGCATAGAAAAAAATTACGTTCCTTCATTGGAAAAGCAAAATTTCTATACACGGAAATATATTAAAATTCAATCGCTTCGCTCTCTCGTATTAATAGATATCCCCGTATAGAAAAGTAATACTTTCACAATTTCACGAAAATAGTCATATTCTTAGTTAATTAATTAAATTACAAAAAATTCTTTTTACAATATATTTACATACACATAATAGTTTTATTTGTTAATTTTAATTTCTAGAATTTTATACCCTCATCAATGTTATTCGCCATAATATACGAGTAAGCAGAATCGGATGTCTTCGAAATATTTTATTTATTTAAACAATTAAATAAATTCATTTTAACCTCACAAACTGAATTATATATTTTCTTTTCTTGTACAAATAAAATGTGTAATTGATATATTTCTAAATAAAAAATTGTTTTCAAATTAAACATAAAAAAAATTTCAGACAATTTAAGAAAAAGAATTATACTTTTTACAATTATCTTTTATTTTATACATGCGTACATTGTATTAAAAAAAAATTAGTTGATATAATATCTTTGTTCAATTTCTTAAATTATTCTATGATAATTCTTAACATTATCTATATAAATGAAATTTGTTTATACTTAATATTCAAATTACATTTTATATTTTTTAAAAAATGGTTATATTAACAGCCTAGTAACGACAGCCTCATACGGGTTGCTTAAGAATTCAAAATTAACATTCACATTTTATAAAATGCATAAGCTAAATATAATGCTCTACATATTAAATAATCGATCAAATATAAACTAACAATTAATTACAAATATAGATATATCGTTATTCTATAATAAAACTTTAAACAATTCAATAATTCAATTAATTCAATTTTGATAATATAGAAGTGAACCCTTAAATCAGAAAAGGCACGCTGACATAATGTAAGAATACAGCCAGATAATTCTCTCTATGGCTCCATAAACTTTATCGAAGACGAAAATTTGAAGTAAAGAACTTTCTTCGGGTTTCTTCTCGAACTAATCAGTGAGTCTGGTCAGTATAATTCCCGCTGGACGAATTCATCAAAGTTACGAACCCCTTTCACGGCCGAATTTATAAATTTTATGTTTCAACATAATTTATGCATTCACTTCGCGGTGGTAAAGATTAGTCGAATCTATTTAGTAGTACAATTAGCCTGGGGATATGTGTTTGCCCATACGTTTCCCCGTCGTTCTCCATAAAGTTAATTAGAAGGATTTTTTTGTGATTTAGAAATACGAAACTTTTGAACTTATTTCATTGCTGAAAATAATATTTTGTCTACTGAATTATATTCCTTGGGTTTGGAAAATTTTTCGCAGTTACAGATTTTATTACAGTTTTTCCATATAACTTTAAATCTGAAAACTTTAAAATAAATCCGGCAGTTAAGTCAAGGATGATCTTCATAAATTAATTTTTGAATTCAGAATAAAATACAATATTTGGCTATCTCATATAATTTTTATTAATATACTAAAAATACTGAAATAATCACTTAACACATTTTTATTACAAAAACATAAAAAATATCACAAGCAATGAAGATAAGAGAAATAATTGAGCTTTAATGTAATATAATCAAGTTTTGGATAAAAATTTAACAGTATCATTTTGATATTATATATATATAATACTATTATTTTTATTATTATTACTATTATTATTATTATTATTTTAAATTCAAAAATTATTTTTAATTTATAATATATAATAAATTTAAAAATAACTAAAAAAGACAACAAATATATTCTTCGCAAATTCTCCATATTATCAAAGCAAATTATCAATAATAATAAGCAGTTTTGGTTATATCCATATAGTAGTGTAGCCACAAATTGCTAGCTTAACTAATAAATACACACACATTTTTAAACAATTTTAAATCGAAAACTTTTCCTTTTTTTAGTCACAAGTTAGCCCCGTAAAAAATGGGGATATCTAACATGTTTGTTGTTATTGTACAATATTCTTATAAAAACAAACTGTCAGGATTGTGAAAATCAAAATAGATATGGTGAACGTTCGCTAAGTCTAGGGAAGAAATATTCGGAGAACCTAATAAATATAGAAATTTATGTATAGGATTTCCCGTTCTATATACAGACAGACATTCATTTTACCAGGACATAAATTCTACAAACCATAAATTAAAATTAGTAGCTCAAGTTACCAAAACAATAATTAGATTTACAATTAAAATAAAACAACCAAAACATTTCTTTTTAATCTACCAATTTTAAAATAAATATTCCAAATTTTTAATTTGTTAACAATTAACTCAGTTAATTTTGTTTATATGTTTTGAAGAAAAATAACATTTAGGACACTCAATTTACCAAATACTTTTTCTATAAAACAAAACATAAATAATCTTTCGAAAGATTTTAGTTTTTTAAAAAATATAAAATTAAAATTAAATTTTTAAAAATAAAAAATTCATGTAATAATATAGATGAACATACAGTTTTAATAGCATTTCTTATTATGTAAAAATATCTAAAATCAGTTTGGAGAAAAAACTCATAACATAAGTTTATGATTATTTTAAAGGATACTCATTCTAACAAAGTGAATATTTTGGTTCTATATGGTATTTATGTGGTATTTATAGTTGCATTTTATAAACTTTATAAAAAAATAATCCAATATGTGCACACTTATTGATATATTAATATAAATATGAGGCGGAGATTATAAGAGAACACCTACCTTAAAACTATTTTATTTAAATGAGTTATAGTATTTTTCTGAAACTTTGAAATGTTGGCTATTGAATGCAAGAAAAATGAAGTCTTTATATCTGTAAAAATGATAAATTGACAGCAATTAAAATCAGGAAAACAAAAGGATTGTAAAAAATCTATATTTTTCAGTAAAACAGTTTAATCAAAGATTTAGATTACAATATTAATGATGGATATATATTTCTTGTGGATTAACATTATTTTTATTGTTACATGTAAGATTTTCAGGAATGCAATAAAACATGTTTCAGATTCACATTCTGTAAAAATTAGTAGAAATTTAAATAAAAAAAAATTGAACTCTCCATCACCTGAACTACCTCTAGCTGATTGTCCAGCTCTCAATCTCGCTGACGTCTCTTCAAACAGTTACAATACAAGTCCATTTAGTATAAGAGAAGTGAGATCCGCCCTCCGATCTACTCGGTCGTCTGGTGCGCCTGGTCCTGACAAGATTCTGGTATCTATTCTCAAGCTTCCTCAGTTGCTATCCGCTCTAACTCAGACTATTAATGTGCATTCTCCCATCAACGGCGGACTCCCTCCACCTATCTGGCTTACCTCGTATATTATTTCAATTCCTAAGAAGGGAGATTCCACATCTTTAGCAAAT
>JAUZNC010018758.1:0-25920 GCA_034780395.1 Vannuccia rotundouncinata
TTAATTTCAACTAAACTTAGTACAATACAGAATTTATTTTTACAACTCCATAAAACTAAAACAATTGTCATGGCAAGTCAGTCTTGCCACCCGGTTTCAAATGGTTAAAACTGAGAAGATAAATGTTAAAAGTATTGGAAAAATTCATATTTCAATAATTTAGAAATTTATTTTTTATAGTTACATCACAATTGATTCTCATTATGTATATTAGATTAGAATCATTATTTGTATATTGCTAAACACACCTGTTAAAAAATTACTCTATAGTTTCTACAAATTTCACTTTAATATACTACACTTAGATTCATTTTGTAAATAGACTTTAAAATCACTGAGACCATACTTTATTTGTCAATTTAATTTTGTATTGGAGTGTGGGGTTGACATTTTACTTTAATACCACTTCATATAAAAATGTGTATAATTCATAATGTTCTTACACCCGATTTAAATTCCTGAAATGTTTTCAGTTTTAGTGTTTTTTTATTTTCATTTTTTGCATTTTTTAACCATTTATATATACTTTATGTTTGTAAAATGTTTTCACTTAATTAAATTGAAATGTTTTTTATAAATATTTACAAGATTACAATTATTCTTAATAATGTAATCATATAATTTAAATATAAAGCATACCTGAGTTTATGACAAGTATTTTATTTTACTGTGATAATAATAACATTTATTTGCAATTGTAGACGTTATTGAATTACCTATTTTTACAGATCTATCAATTCTTAGCAAAGAGTTTTGTTTTGAACTGAAGAAGTTTGTATTTTTAAAAAGTTATATCTTGATACTTAATATATACATTTTTGATATTCAAATAAATTTTAAAAAATTAAGTAGATTCACTCAGAATTAATTTTTTAATTTATTCTTAATAAAAATACAACAATAGTAAATATTCACTCTCTTTATAAACTTTACCAATAAAATTGATTTCACTTTTTCCTTTTTACTTTGATACAAAAGTTTATGATCTAAAGCGATGGTAGTAGGTTTGTAGTTCTATGTTCAGACACATACACACAATAATAATAATAAATTCACCTATTATGCGATTTTGTCACTGTTATCATAATAAAATATTTTTATTTTTTTATAATTTAAATTGAATTTTGTAGCGTCGTCTTCAAATTATCCTGCAAGTCAAATGTCAAGCTAAAAAATCTTGTTCTCAATTCAAATTATAATATTCACATACAAAACAAATTAGTTAATTTTAATATTCCTTTTAAATCATTCTAGATCATTTATGTATTCAAACATTAATATCATTTAATATTTGTACTTTGTGTGTACACATATATTGAAGGAAACATATGGTTGTATTGTAGTATAATTCCAACAAATATAGTAAAATGTGTGGACGTGGTAAATTTTTGAGAAAGTATTAATATTATTTATTCTTACTTACTTAAATTTCTATTGTTCCAAAATTTACAAAATTTATACCGATATAATAAGACATACTTATAATTATATATTGCTATTTTGTTAACTCTGATTTCATTTATTTTTTATGATTGGACCAATTATTATTATTAATTGTTTAAGATATTTTTTTAAATTCCTTGAATGACTTCCTCATTCATTTTATGAGACATCTGTTTCCACTCACCCACACTTTGTCTGATTGGAACTGCTGAACCTTCTTTCATTTTATTCCATCGATTTATTCTAAACTTGTAGATTATAATATAGATATAATAGTATTTTGAACGTCTTAAGTAGTTAAAACCATCTGTAACTACCTACTATTGGTGTTAGATCTTCTGTAGAACACTACTGTAACTGAAGCGAATGACTATGATCATTGGGTGATCGATTTTCGCAGAACCAATATGGTTTTCTCAATGGCAGAGGAACGTGCAAGAAATATTTTGCTTCCATGCGTGCACCGCACTTTCCCATTTTGTACCAGTGTGTACTCAGGTCTCTTATTGCGGTAGTTTGTGACTTAAATCAAGGAATACAAATTTACAGCATTAATTGCATTTTATTGTGTACACAACTAAATATATTTTATTCAAGTTTATTCTATATAGTTTCTGTATAATATACAGATTTACGTGAAAAATTCTGGACATTTATTTATTTTCTGACAGTTGTTATCTTACTGACGTAAGTAGACTACAATGCTTTCTGAATTGTTATTTTTTAATTAGGTTATATTTTAATTTATCTTAGTGGAACTTTCTACAGTTTTCTTTTTATTGTTAGTCAAAACTGTGTTCTATATTCTTGCATATAACGAGGTCAATTTATGTAGGGAGACAAACCGGCATTCAATTCTACAAATTCACCGTGTTAGCCTGACCTATGTATCTTTATTCTCGTTTCCCCTGACATAGTCTTTTGGTATATTAATTTGCTTATCGGGAAGCATGTATTTAGTTGGAATTATATATAGAGGGAAATAGTTTCCGCTAAACCATACCAAACTGCTACAATGTATATCTGTGTATATTTGTAGATTTAAAGCTAATCAATTGCCAATTCAACCTTTGGAAGATAAACAGCTAGAGAAGATACTACCGCATCCTATAAAGATAAGAGACACACACATCGCGTGTGAGACAGTCGGAAATGACCTCTGAACCGGAGGACCTCTATCCTGAAGATACTACCGTGTTGGATGTCGACCAGGAGGCCTATGACCCAGAGCCCATCCCACTTTATGAGGATGCTTTTCCACCACTGACATCAGTATCCACCGCTCGTGGGAGTGACGAACTGCCGATAACCACACCCGCGAAGGCCAAGCCGGCAGTTCGTCTAGTGGCATTTAGGGGAAATACTAAAACAGAGGTAGGACGAAGTGGATTTGGGATGGTTCTTATTATTAATTAACTTAATAAAATGTTACTAGTCATTATTTTATATAATTATATACATATCGTTTATGTATAATTAACGATAATCATAGTTAAGAAATGAATAGTTTAACAATAAAACTATAATAATACAAATTATGTTATATGTATAAACATTTTTTAGTTCAATATTTTTTTAGAAAGTAGAGTCCATTTTTTACCTGTTGAATAAACCATTAGGCAAATACATAACAAATGATATTCACAATTGTTCACATATTAATTGCATTTTTCCAAAGCGGAAATAATCATAATTGAATTCCTGCAACTTATTTCTATCTTTCAATTCAATCGATCAAAGTTTTTTTTAATTATTAAACGGTAATTGTTTAGAAACTTTTCAAAAATCAATTTTGATAAAAAAATGCGTGTACATTTTTTTTCTCTCTTATCCGTTTTAATAGATTTCATATTAATTTATTCTAAATAAGATTTTCCATATAGTTACAATGTCGTAAATTCATATTTAAACAATGTACCTCCAGGTACTCAAAATTCGTGCCGACGAGCGACGCTTTGCAGGCAGTAACACTTCCACTGACCCCCAGCATCAGTCTGGACGGACCAATTGGGAGACCAAACAACGTCGGATATGCCAGGAGTTGTCGACCAAGTATCAAGTCTCTGTGGAGATGAATTTATCTAAAGAAGGGACGCTCACTGTCTTTGTGACAGGCCGAGATACCAATGTTGTTGAAGCGAAAAGACCACTGCTCAAGGCCCTACAAAATCAGGTTACACTCATTATAACATATATTTTTTATAAATAATACGTCATTAGTAATGATAATAATGTTAGAAAATGCCAGGAGAAAAACACAAGTTAATCGATTTTTGACACAAATTATAATTATCATTTTTTTTAATTTTCTTATTTTGTCGGTTATTATATCAATCAATCAGAAATACGGTTTAATGTGCAGTGATTATAGTTGGGGGTAACACTCTAGCTTAGAGTATTGGCGAAAATTGTATGCATATTTAGCGGAATGTATATGTACTTCTATTTGAAATTCAAGTTTTTTTCTCGTCTGCTATTTATTGCTCATCAATATAGAAGCGGTTAACTTTCTACGTTTCTTTGTCTACGTGTTAATTTTTTGGTACTGTATACCCATGCAAAATGACTACCGTGTATAATCCAATATATTAGCACGGCACAGACATGTGCAGCTCAATAAAGTGACATAGAAGATGTCCCTTTGGAGTCCTCTACTGTGCTGTACTCTGGATAAGTTGAGAGCGCTCTCAATACTATTATCAATCTCGTCTTATCGGAAGTGTGCCATAACCCCTACCTCTTGCGAGAGTAGCCTTTGAACTTGGGGCACTTGTTGAGTTGTTACGTCAAGTCATTTATTTGGATTGTTGTTGTAATTATGGCTACTAAATATCAATTAGATAATAATTATATCTTCATTATGCATTGCTGCCTGATAATATTTAGATAGACTCTTTTTTTGACTGCACTTTATCTGCGGCCCCTTCAACAAGCACACCTTCCCAGTCAGTCAATGTGTAGAGGAGTATTGTTTTTTTTATTATACGAAGAGAAAAAGAAAAGCAGAAGTTGCTCTTCAGTGTAGCCATAGAAACCCGATCATAAACAAAGCTGGTGCTGTTACTGCCATCGACGTTATGCAACTAATTTTTATTTACCTCCTCGCGACAATGACGTTATAGTTGACAAAGTTGGTATTTCCACCTTTCTTCCTCCAGTGAATGCGTTGTCCCATTCTTTGTCCATGCGCACACCACATAGCCTTATAAAAATTGAAGCGCGAGAGATTCACTGAGGCTATAACCAAAAAGATTCTTTAATAATAAAACTTCCTCCTATATAATATGTATATAAGCAATCATACTTTCCATTATTCTTATTTTAAATTGGTTACCTTCACGAATTCTGATCTGCTTTCACTAGTCAGTTTTAAGTTGGCACCGCACCGCTAGATGCAGATATTATAATATGTCATGTTTTGTTTAGGTATATTATTCTGTTAATTGCACGCTTGTGGTGTCTTCAGGTGATTGCGAATAAATGCATTTCATTTGGCATATTGATTACCTACAAGCATGATAGCCACCTTTGTGTATCTTGTACTTGAATTGAAATTAGGATTTATCTCATGTGTTATTATGTATCCTATAACGATATATAATAATTCTACAGCTGTATGGTTTGTTGTGGCTTTTATCGGTATATTTAATGTTTAGAGACAGGCACTTGTGTTAGGTAACTAAATAATTAAGTAGACACCGTCACGTTTTATTCGGAGATTCCAATTATCAAATGTCAATTGCTTCATAGAAAGCTTTAATACTATGTGGGTTCTTTATAATACAGTCACCTATGTATTGAATGTCAAATAAATATTATCAACGGATGTTTGTTGATTATTATGTATAATAAATTAATTTTAATTTAGTTACTAAAATTATTGAAGGAAGGTGTGTTGTATTTAAGAAAGCTATATTAAGATTTCGCAATGTTTATTCATATTATATTGCTTAGCTAATTTGTACTGTTATATTTATGGCTTTTATCTTTCCTTTATTGTTACAGACTCAGGAAAAAGTACCCATTCTTCAAGAATATCATAAAGCCATTCTAGGACCTAAAGGTAGCCTACTTAGGGAAATCGAAACCCAGACCTCTACAAATTGCTCAGTACCAAAACCAGAAGACAAATCCGATTTCATCACAGTTACTGGTGAGTTAGTCGTAAATTATAGGTACTCTTACACCTGCTATACAGACAAGTTTTCGCCTACGTATTATTAACATCGAACTATGGTTTCTTTGAGGTGATTCCATTGATGCTGATGATGATTCATAGTGCAATTTATATACCCATTATTATATTATTATATAGGTGTATAAATAATTGTTTAGGTGAATTGTATGTTGCAAGTGGGGTGTTTCTACTACACAATGCTGTAGCATTGGATAACCTATGTTGCCGGTGCCGTCTTCATAATATAAACAAAAGTCTATAGATTTATTATGTTTATTGTTTACATAATATAGTGATGTTGCTTTCTCTGTATTTAATTATTAATTAGCACTATTATTTTAAGATTTATCAGCGCAGAACATTGTCAATACTGTCCTGGTTTCCCCTGCAAATGTCACATATGTTTTGCTTGATTTAATAATTGCTTGATTTAAGCGGATGATATTGGAGTATGGAGTATTCATTTAAATTTCTTTTTGTGACGTCTTATTAATTTTTATGTATTTCATCGATCCTCTGAATATTTCCTTCACCACCCACTCAGGACCCAAGGACAACGTGGAACACGCTAAACAGCTTCTGCAGACGCACGCGGACGAGCTAGCTAGGCTCGGTTTTGAGCGAATTCCGATGGAGAAGATATACCACCCACTCGTTTTCAATCGCAAGACCAACACAGCCCTCTATGATCTCGTGGAAGGCAAGAAACTCCGCTTGGGAGTGCCACCGGCTAAACTGGGGAAAAATGAAGTCACTGTGTCAGGGGAAAAAGAATTTGTCCAAGAAGCTGTCGGTATTATTCAGACAGTTCATGAGAAATTGGTGAGGAGGTCATATTATTATTTTGTTTTAGTGTATAATGCCGAGAATTGAAGGGATCTCTTTATTATAATATAACATTTACCCGAAGGTTTATAATCTCTCATGTAACTGCTAATCTCATTATTTTATTAACTATAATCTTCCCTATAGATTGGCAAGTGTAATTATTTCTTCAGGACGAATTACGCATTTGTATAGAAATACTTGAGAATAATTTCGTATTAGAGACTTAAAACACTTTCCAAATGTATAAACTGCTTTTTTTAAATTCCTGGGATTCTCATTATGTATTGGGTAAAGTGCTTTTCAACAGTGAAAGGTATATAAAGAAAGTTTTATTCCATCGGTACTAAGGCGTGGTCCTTATACATCTATTTTATATATTATGTACATATTCTGCCATGTCAACGCGGTAATACTTTAGAAATATCATTTAAGTAGTGTGAACTAATATTTCAGCTATTCTTGTGCGTTCGTGCATGCCCTTAAGGTGCCAATGGATACGTCATACTTCGTATTGATATACTATATAGTTGATATTTTCAATCTAGACTATTTACAGAGTATTATAGGTGTAGTAAAGTAAATATTTCAAATCTTCTCTATTGTTTGTTGATTCTGACAGCTTCAGGAGAAACTTTAAATAATAATTTTATAGACTTTAAATGGCAAAAACTAATTTGAATGTTTTTGGGTTGGTTCCAATTGTGAAATTATCATCATGTTTTACAAAAATAAATGAAAAATTCTATTTACGTATAAATAATTTGATCATTAGAATAATGATACAATAATTATAATGTCAACAATTTTTTCATTATTACGTAATTAATTAATTTTATTCTCAATTTAAGTTTTATTAATTATTATTTTCAATCAGACTAGCTTCTAGATTATTTTATAATGCAGGTCTCTATATATTATTTGTACTTTTCTATCCTTAGATCTACAAGATAAAAAATCTAAAGTTATGCGGTTCATTTTTTATACGTTCCGGTTATTACCTATAAATCTCAAGGAACTTCCTGCGTAATATTTTTATAAATGGCTTATCATTATAACACCAAGTCAGATTTGGCAAAGACATTGAACAATTCCTCCAAAATTTAATTTGATAAAGTAATTTATGATTGTGAACTATAAGTTCTGAAACTTATTTTATTAATTTAATTCAACTTTTTTATATATTATTGTTTGTTTTCTATGTTTCACTTTATTCTTTTGAAGACCATTAAGTTGTATTATTCTCTCTTTATTATTTCCGTCTTAGAAACGCGATTGTCAAGATTTTCTAATCGAGCTGCCGAAGGAGAAGCACACCTACATTCTTGGTCGACGCGGCGCAGGACGTACCGAGGTCTTGGAGAAGACTGGAATCGTGTTGGACATACCTCCACAGAGCGATCCCTCGTTGACAGTTCGCCTGTTCGGACCACGGTGCAATCTGGGCAGTGCTCTCACACTGGTGATGACCCGAGCGGAAAGCATGAAACTCCAGGTGGTTCCTGCCCCGGCCTGGCTCCATAAGTATGTCATTGGCAAGAGTGGCAACACACTGGATCCTATCACCAAAGGAAAGGAGGTTAGACTTTATCTTATATATAGTTGGATGGAGCAAATGGTTCTATACGAATGGGTTGGAGCTTAAGTTTCTTTGTAGATACATGGCAACGAATTTTAAATTTAATTGAAGACTTTATTAAATCATGATGCTATAAAATCTATGTGACATCCTATCTATAAAGTTCAAATACAATTAAAATGCGACTTAGGCAAAAACAGTTTGTAAAGTCATCTATACATAAAATGTACTCTCTTATACAACACAATACATGATTGTATATAAAACTGTTAAAAAAATACTTGTAACGGTTATTGGACACTATAATATGCTCTATGCTATTAACTTGTAATTAGTAAAAAACGGAACTATGTATATAATTTAGTTTACAATACTTATTTATTTACAGTTTTATATGTGTTGGTATTGCGTACTATAACTATGACAACTGTTTAAACCGAATGGACGTCAAACGTTTACTGATATAGTTGGCAGGTTTACAAAAGACAGTTTAAAAGCATCACTAAAGTAGAGGCAACGCCCAAAGTTTTTCTAAGGCACTTACATCATCCAAATTTCATATGAAAAGACATTCTGTTTGTATATCAGCACACCTTCACACCAGTCTACACCATTTATACGCTGAAATAGTGTTACTTAGTACTGACTGGATCAAAATGAAAATAAATTTTATTACAAAATCATGTTTGCACAATTATAAGAAACTCAGATGAGAACTTATTTATAGAAAACTGCAGTCACAACAGTGCTGTGATTTGTGCTTTTTGTATGCATATAAGAGAAAATGTATTCTTGCATTTATACACTTGGAAGAACATTACCTATAGTAATATTGAGTAATTACCGTCATAACTGGGGTACACGATAGCTGATCTAGTCCGAATGGACTTTGCTTGCAGTAAGAAAGAAGCCACTTTATATATGTATACTGTGTATTAGTATACTCTTTTGAAAGTAAAGTCAAACGCCTTTGTTGACTTCAACATTGGAGGCCATCTGTCTCTTTCCCCTCTATCTTTCTCTCCTGCATTGCACACCAAACAAGGTGACATATTTTGCACTACCTAATAAACTTTTTTCCTAAATGCCTGCAGTACTGGAGCTTTTTCCCCTCGGCGCTTCCACATTCTAATCATTTAACGGTTTTGTTTTGCGCTGAGAAACATTGAGTAGTCCACTTTCAAGTACAGCTGTGTTAGTACTTATAAATTGGGACGCTACCAACTGCGTTGCATTGTATTGTAGCTATTGAGGAACCACTATGGGAGGGAGCTGTTTGGTTCAATTAATGCGGACCCAACCTCACTTCTAACATTTTAGTGTAGGTGTTGGTCGACTGTATAGTTCTTTTAGCTCTAATTCATTGCTTTCAGTCGATGACAAAGTTTTACCCTTCTTTTGTGTGCATTATGTTGTGTTGTTCATGCCATATTATTAATTGTTACATTATTTATTAAAGGTTAATTATTATTATAGAGCTAGGTCACACAAAATTCAACTCCAAATATATGTTTATTATTTTCATCTACATATTTTGGTTGTCAGAGCATCTGGTTAATTTGTACTTTTCTAAAGTATGTAAGGATGTATTAGAAATATTTATTATATCGTTTGAATTAGACAAATGTCCCGAAAAGTTTGATGATTACAGCTTCCAAAGTGATGAATTAATTGTGAATTGAATCACCCCCCGAACACCAGGTGACACTCTCCTTCGTGGATGCCAACGACGAAATCCGAGTTGAGGGTAAACATGAGGAGGTGGACCAGGTCTCCACGGACCTGACCACCGTTGTGAAGGAGCTCCTCTCTAGACTCGCCCAGTGCACGCTGGAGGTGGAGCCGGCAGTCTATAAGCACCTCATCGGGAAGGACGGGGCTGTGGTCACCCGCCTGAGCAAGAGTACCGGGTGTGCCCTCCGCTTCCCCTCAGAACCGGGGGATCACCAGATCCGCATCGAGGGCACTCCGGATGGGGTGGAGAAGGCCAGGAAGGAAATTCTATCGATTGTTGAGCGAGTGGTAAGTCGACACTGTGTTTAGTTATCTTTTGCTGTGTCATTAATTTTAAAATAGCGGCAGGCATAATTATTATTATGACTATTTGAATTAATTAATTTGAGAATTAAACCTGCCGGTTATACTATAGATGATCCGACAATCGATTTTTGGATCTCGCTACAAAAAGGTTATTGTTTAAGTACGATAATCTATAGTAGTGAAATTTGCTTGTATTATTGTTTGGCTAATTATATTGTGTTCAGTTGTTTGCAGTCACAGGTTCAACTGAGGGACATTATCTTTCATCATACCTACAGAAAACCAATTTTAATGCAGTAAAATTATATGTATTATTCTTTTGTTATTTTTAGAAACGAATAACAGAATATAGTTATTGTAATTAATTGGATTTGTTTTTTCGGATATTTAAAACAATTTAATTACAAAAATGAACTTCAATTTTTTATACTAAAACAATTCTAATATTTCTTGTCAATATTTTTTTTAAATGCTCTGCATATTATATGGAACCAAAAATGATTATATTTATCGGTATTGCAAATAAAATACACTTTCTGTATAAAATTTGAACCACTGAAACTACAATAATTATCATACCTAAGAAACTACCTATAGTATAAAGAACTGCTCTCGTAATTTATTCTTAGATTTATTTATATTTAGATAAAGGCTTTTTTCTAAAAGTGTGTTTAGTACCTCCTGATTCGTTTTTAAGTTGAAATATTAATGATTGTAGTTTTGGCGATTAATTTTATACTGATTGCTTTTATTGCACTCTATAACCTTTATTTTTATTATGCGCCTCTCTGACTCTTCGTCATATTATATATGTTAAATTATTGTTATGTTATAGAATTACAGTTACTTTTATTGTTCTTTTATGATATAGTTATATGATTAAGTTATGTTATAAATTGTTATTAAACTGTTCTTAAAATGCTTGTTTTGGAGTGAAAATTATTGTCATATTTAGTTTTTACGAAAGTTGTTGTCGAAAACCATTTAAACTACTACATTTGTTTTGAATTAATTAACACTAATCTATTTAAGAAAACATCTACTAATATGATATTCGATCTCTTTATAATGTTCATTTCTACTCCTTTATTTTGGTTAGTGTATATAATATGCCACCATGACAAATTCATTAATTTTATTGAATGGGTCACCATCTGTTTTCTGCCTGACGTGGGAATCCTATCATATAAGGCTATTTTTTATATTATACAACGAAAGTGTGCGTTTTACTAATCGATTCTATACTGTATAATATATTTCTTACTTGAATCTTTCAGTATTGTTCGATTACATAAATTTGGACTGTTTAAATTTAGTGGGTAGCCATACACTGACTGTATACAATTTTAATAATGCACGTATTCTGTTCCTTACTCCTCGCTAGAATCCTCTATTAAAATGCTGTTATGCATTGCTGATCTGTATGATATATTCAAGTACCTATAGTCATGATCATATTGTTATATCACTTGGAATAATTTGTCTATTATGTCGGTTGACGCCACAGAATGTGCTCTTTCGGCCTTTTTCCTGCCAAAGAATTTACGAGAGTCGTGATTATAATTTATTTTTATTTAATATGGGATTTATAATTGACGTAAATAATTATTGTTAGACCTTTTTGTGAATTGTGCGGTATAAATTTGACAAAATTGTTCCGTTATGCATGGGGTTCTTTTACAAATCCATATTTAAGATTTCCAATGTTTCTATATACAACTTATTATATGTCAGTCAAATTAACATTGAAAGAATAATGCTGCGTATTTTTCTATTAGTGTATATCCGGTGTTGTCATGCTATATGAATCTTACCCCGCCATTAGGAGAACACCAAGTCGAAGGATGTTATAGTAGATCACAATTTGATCCCCCGCCTGATCGGGCCCAAGGGGAAGAGGATCAAGGACATTTGCGAGGGTTACCCCAAGGTGCGCATCAACTTCCCCCAGCCCAACTCCGGCTCTGACGTGGTGTCGGTACGTGGACCCAGGGCCGATGTAGACGCTGTTGCAAAGCAAATTGTCAAGGCGGTGAACAATCTGGTAGGCATATTTAGTATTTTTATGCGATGCACAAATTGAATGTGTATGAGTATATTCTTCGCAAAAAATTAAGAATGAAAAAATAAATCTGAGTGTCATTTATAAAATATGATAAGGCGCAATGTTCCATTTATTCGTCGTTAATTAATTAATGTTCCATTAAGCTTGATTCTTGAATGCAGTATTGTATATGCCTCCTCATTTTAATAGTGTTCCCTTTATATCGACATAGCAGAGATTTCCATCGTTACTTCGTATTTTATTAAGATTGTTGAAGTGCTCAATAATTGAAAACCATCCTCTACCTCAAAAGTCAATCTCTCTTTGTTTAAAAATAAAGACGTTATTTAGCTATATTTATTTGAATGTCTTGGTTGAGTTATTTTAATAGAAGTCAATAATTATAATCAATTTATTTTTGTGTTGTTGAATAATTATTATTATAACAATACAAAAATTGAAATAAATTGATTAATATTTGTGTTAATTAATACACGTCTAAATGAAATGAAATTATTGTTAATATAATAACAAGAAGAAAAGGAAAGAGACAAATTAATACTTGCGTTATCTAATAATAACGATCAAGTTTACGTCAAATATGAAATTTATATTGTTAAAAATCATTTAATTTGCAACCAATCACTTTTCATAATGCTATTAGTACTGTATCGTTTAATTATTATAATGCTGACTCTTCTAATATTAACCGTTCTGTTTAAATTTTGTTGAGGGAGTTCATTGATCCCGCATTTAATTTATATTCAAGATTTTATTGTTTAATATTAATGACAATACATATTTTATTGTTCTTTCGATTGAAATGTGAAGAGTTCTAGGTAGACAGATACGCTTGCTCTAAATGTACCTATATAGTGAATCCGTTAAGCATGGTAGACCCCTGGAAACACATTCAAAAGAGAATACGATGATATTATTTATATTTATTTATCCTCTACTACTACTGGCAACAGCATTGTGTATGTCTGTTATGCGCTTCTTTTATCCTCCATCCCTGGTTGCTACACATTCTAACTCCATCGTAGAATTCATTCATTTTCTATAAATTATTGATTGAATTGACTATGAGATGCATAAAATAACACTGCATGCCTCTACTCTTAGCCCCCCCCCCCCCCCAATGCCCAATCCACCCTCCTAGAATCTGTTAATGGAGTCAGGAAGGGATGAAGTACCTTTCTTGTTTGTATAATGACTTGTTAAATTACCTGTTGCCCTTCCCACTTCCCCATAAAATAATGGCAGTATTTATATAGTTCCGCATCCTCGTTTGTAGTATATACAGAGAAAGTGGAATATGTTTTGTTCTGCCTGAGGTGGCTTCTTTGTGTAGCCGGAGGAATGTCAGTTAATCTGTGTGTCCAGATAAAAATCATAGTGTTACCTCACACTGCGGGTTTTTTCAGATTGGCTGCTCAATATATATCTTTTCAATATTTATAGTTCTATGCAGCTCTCAAACAAACAGTTTCATTATTCTGCGGATGATACCATTTTTTGTATTTATTTTGTTCAAAGTACAAAGCATTACCTAACTCTCGTTATCTAGTACAATGCTATGGAGTTCCATTATGAAGATACATAATATAATATACTATTGTATTGTATTGTATTGTATTGTTCATTGGTCAAAGTTGTCGAATTATAATATTGGAAAAGCATTTTTCCTCGGAGGTGTAAAGTTCACGACAATTTTGCTTAAATATGCCTTGTTGATAATTGAGGCCAAATTATCTATCTTTTCCGAGAAGTACTAATACAGGCAAAGTTCAAGCCTTGGTGTTTTGCATCAATACATTTATTAAGCAAACTGATATCATGAAAATATGGTTAGGTTTCAATTAAATTTTTTATTGCATTCTTTGAGCTATGAATTCAATTTATATAACGCATTCTTCTTTACAACACAAGTCTTCTTAAAACGGTTATACCTTTTTTATTATCAATAGAGCGGCACAGTAGTCTTGGTTTACAATAGGGCCAAACACACACTCTATGTCATATATTATGGAAGGTTTTTTTTGCATCCTGGTTTAGCAAGAAGAAAGCTATTCAGAGTCGGTCTATGTGGCCAAGGAGTATCACAAGAACGTCGTCGGTCGAGACGGAACCATTATCCGCCAATTGCGCGAGGAGACCAGCACGAGGATAGACCTCCCAGCGCCCGGCAGCAACTCTGAGATGATCCAGGTGACTGGTCGAAGACATGACGTTCGAAAAGCCGTCCAGAAGCTCGCTCAGATACAGCAAACTCAGGTAAGGTCATAGTTCTTTTACTCTGACGTTTTAATTATTCTACCACAACGTTCCAGTGACAGAGTTGTTGCATTTATAGTTGCAAGCATCGCTTTCAACCGCATTCGTTTTTTATTATATTATATTGAAAGTTTTTGTTATTTATTTATTTATTGTTGTCGTTACTTAATATAGGTTTGTGTTTTTTCAGATCTGTAATATCGGCAAACCCGTAGTCTTGTGTGCTTGTGTACCTGGCTATATCTTATAATTTAATTATGCATGTAATCAGCAGATAATCTGAAATAGTCTTTGTGACCTGCTAGGAATTACAATAGCTAATATAATTATAGCGAAAACTGGTGGTGTTTTCTTTACAAACTTTTTATTAGATGGTTGTTTATAAATAAAACTGCAAAAGTCTTGAGAAGTCTAGGAATGTGTTGTAAAGAATTATTTTTATCATTCATTTTCTAGAGAGTATATTTAGAGTTTAATGTTGATTTGTTACACAATAATCGTGTATTCACTTTATTTTGCATATTATTAATATATTAAAGCTGTTACTCTTACACCATTATCAATGTTGCAACTTATTTCAAATGGAAGAAGTCGCATGATTCATTATACTAATCTAAATATTGCGTCTTTTTCCTCCAAATAGGATTAATTTCTTAATCCCATTGTTTATTATAAAAAGTTTATTTTTGAACCAAATAGTGTTGCTAAGATTTCACTAATTAGGAGAGGTAAACTGTATTAGAAAAGTACTAACCTTCTATGTTTTTAGTCTCACCATTATATATAATATATACTTTAGCAAGGAGTTTTGTATGTTGTTATAAAATGATTATTAATGTTAGATCCGATTACATTCGATCGATGAAAAGTAAAAATTTATACAAAATTGCATAATTGCCTGGCACGAGTGTGAGTCTCGCATTTGAAAAAGCTACACTATCAAAGAAACTGTAATGGCTCTTTATCTTAATAACATATAATAGGTTTTAATGATTTCTTTGTAGGTGTTCATTCACTTTTTCCTCTTCAAACAGAGACAGGTTTTCTCACTAATATAATATAACTATATTCTTATTTTAAAGAATTTATGCGAGTTTATAATCTTTTCTCAGTTTTATTGTTATATTTAACAAAATTATACTTTTACTTGTTTTCCAAAAGGCACATCATAATAATTATACGGGTAGTTTTGTGGACTGTCTTTTATAATCACATTTAAAAAATGAATTCTCAGATCGTACGGAGCATATTCAGGAAATATTATTGTATATTTGATTATTTAAGCTATGATTGCAATTGTTTTTAGTTTTAATAAGATAGTCTATATTTGTGTATATCGTCTATTTTATTTATTGAAATCATAATATACAACTAGCTCACTGTTTAATTCGGATGAATTTTCTTTGGCAAATGCTGTAAAATATAATAGACATTTGAAATATCTATATTACAGGGGAAGGACTAACTTAGAAGCTATGTTTAGTAAGAATTTCTCGGCGCATTACCTACAGTTGGTTTTTTTCTGAGTAACAGATGGTCCTCAAAGTGCTGTTACCAATTGAAGCACCACCATTTACAGTTTTCTAATAGAAAGAATATATTCTGGGATAGGTATGAACCATGAACTACATTATTACTACTGCTCTTATACTGGGCGGAAGAAAGGGGGCAGGATATTTGCTCTGGGCTTTAGAAATTGCGTATGACGTTGAGTACTAATGGAGTGACAATTTTGAGCCAGTTGGGTTTCTCAAACTGAATTCTAGGACATTTTCTGTTTATTTCTTTTTATTGATTTTTACTGCATTTATTCATTCGGTTTAGTATTTATAGTATCTGATATTATTGAAAACATACTATGTAACTATTTTTATTACAACCTACGTATAATAGTTTATGTTAATTTGCTCTTATGAAAACTATTAGATGACACAGGGTTTACAGAAAACGGTTTGACCAATGCAATATTGTGGAGAAGATGTCGAAGGAACACGAAAACTATAGTACTAAATAAGCTTGAGTTGTCCAATATTTAACTTGTTTCATTGTTCAGATAGTCTGACGTCTATGATTTTAATATTTATTCCAAACATAGACGGCATGCGTCATAACCTAAATATAGAATATCTATCGTCATTTTCCATTATTTTAGAGAATTGACAATAATTGTATGCAATATCTCTGACAACATCAAATATGTGATACTATTAATTTTATTTAAACTTAATAGATTTCATCTGCTAAGCTATTTGTTAAGGTATTTATCTGCTAAATATTCTGCTATATTATCTGCTGTTCTATAATATGTTTGTTCTATTTGTCAAGTGACAATAGAAGTTATTTGCTTTTAATTGATGGCGTGATGTCACTGATTATACACTCTTTTCACCTAATCAAAGTCAAATGAACAAACAGTATTAGTAATCATCTTGGTATACAGCACAATTTAGACACGCCTATCTCCATAGAGGGACTATCTTTTGTGTGTATTTATATATTTTTAATAAATTCTAATTCATAAATAATTGTTATGAAAAGCTAAAATGTTCCATTATTATTCTGAAATATTGCAACTCAAATGTTAACGCAATTTGGTCTGTTTTACAATGTTTTGAAATTATAACTTAGTCTTTTGTTTTACAATTTAGTCTCAGAGTATGTATGTTGGGCCAGTTGTTGCCATGTGATAGAGATCCACAATAGTGGCATGATAATGTCTGGTTGACCCTCTTTTGCAGCACGCTATCCTAGAGGTAGAACTGAAGATACCACACTCCCTGCACACCAGACTGATCGGTCGCCGTGGACAACGCGTAGACGAGGTCCAGAAGGCCGCGGGTGGCGATTGTCACGTCCATTTTCCCGGGTCTGACACTCAGTCGGACCGGGTAACAATTCGAGGTCCCCGCGATCAGGTGGCTCTTATACAGACCGAGCTGACCAAAATGGCGGCCGATGAGGAAGAGCAATACTCCGAGGATCACATTCCAGCCCTTTTCCACACCTTTCGTTTCATTATTGGTGAGTTTTCCTCTCTTGACAACATTTTTTCTGAGGGAAATTAGTATCTATTGCGAAATGTTTTAAATGTTTTTTGTTTTTTTTTAATCAAACAATGAGAAGAAAAACTAAAATAGTTAGCTCTATATCTGTGATTATTTGTGTTGTGTACTTTTTAATGATTCAGTGAGCAGAATGACTTTTGTTTGATCAAATAAATTCAAAGGGTTTTACAAAAATTTATCCAACTTATTGCTTGACTAATTTTATAAATCTTTTTTGTGTTTTGGCATCTGTACAGCTTTTACTGTTTTAGACATGAAATATGCATTGGAAGCTAACTGTTCAGTAAAGTTCACATATTTGCTCAAATAACATAGCCCTACACCTATTAAAGAGTAATATACAGTTTACTAGATTAATAATGTATGACACAACAACTTAACCGAATTGTCTTTTTATTTTACAGTGAATAGTTTGTTTGTTGTATCCACTAAAACATGCTGGATTTATCAGGAAAGTCAAGTACCTTATCGCTTACACAAACCACTCGATATTCTGCCATTGAATAATTGTTTGCGTTTGTTTTAATTTATTTCAAAAGAGCAATAAGACAATTTTTTTTGGAATATCATTACAATTTGCCTATACTTTTGAAGAAGTGTTTTACTGTAGCATTTTATATAAATTTATTCTTGAGCATACTGCTTTTGATTTATGCAGGATCTCCTAGGGGCGCTATTGTCAGAAAAGTTCGGGAGGAATCCGGTGCTAAAATATACTTTCCAATCTCCAAAGATGAAGGTGAATCTATTCATCTTTCTGGTAGTAAAACTGCGGTCGTAAAGGCCAAAGAAATGCTACTAAAAATAATAGAAGAAATGGTAAGTATGGACTAAATAGTTTTGTTTTATGAATATAATTTTGTATGAAGTTTACATTGTTATGTTATGCTTAATTATTTTATTTGTTGTATACTACTATTAATTTTGGAAGTAGTATAATATATAATTTTAGTTATATTATTACGGTTTTTAAAGTTTTTGAAGAAAAAGTATTTTTTTTCTTTATTACTGCTATTTTAATTAATTGAATTTTATACTGAATAAGATCTAAATTATTGAATAATACTATCAATACGAAATCATTCTTTTATCCAGGGCGAGATAGTCACAGAAACAGTCAGTGTGGAACCGAAATGGCATCGGTTCTTCACAAAACACCGAGGTATTGAAATCGGCAATCTCAGCGACAACTTCAACGTGAGGGTAACTATCCCCAAATCGGGTACCAAGAGTGACCAAGTTCGCGTGGAGGGACCCCAAAAGAAAGTCCAACTTGCCATCAAGAATATTGAATCCTCCATTCTGGATTTAGTAAGTTGTGTGTGTCTTTTAGATTGTGTGATTCTTTTTTCTAATAGTGCTTGTTGTTTGGTGTAGGAGAACACAATAACAGAAGAGGTTCTCATCTCTCCGCGTCATCGACAGTGTATGGTGGAGGAGTGTCAGGACGAAATATACGACCTCTGTAAGAAGTACAATGTGGAGATTAATCTACCCCCACTTCGTGAGTTCTCTATTTCTAAATCGAGTGCCTATTAAGTCTAATCGTCCTCTTTATTCTTTGACTTCAATGTTAGGTCCTCAATATCCCCCAAAGCCCAGTTCTCCACCGGCCAATGGCCACGACAGTGCGATCTGTTCCGATTCTTCTATTTCGGGTTCGTTTGGTTCTTTGCTAATCTTTTCCTAATTCGCTAATTCGACAGTTTTTAACCGCTTGTCCTCTTCTCGTCTGGCTTTGGTAGGACCCCCCAAACTCTCCTTGGCCACTAACACGACGATCACTGAGAACGGTCACCCCCACCACAATAACAACCATCACCACCACAACGGTGGAGACATGACCGACGTCAACTCCGAGACCTCGTCAACAACCTCCAGTGTCGTGAATGTGGCCTCCCCCACCACAATGAGCAAGCACCCGATCATACTCAAGGGTCATCGGGAAAGTATCGATAAGGTCAAAGTATTGATCATGGACTTCTGTCCTGTGGATGAAGAGGTGACTATAGTGAACACTATTTCAATTGTCTGTACGTTTGTTGACTGTATTCCCGGCTTTTGTTTGTCTGTTAGGTGAGTGTACCTTTTGAGTTCCACCGTCTTCTGATTGGAACTGGAGGTAAGACCATACGTCAACTGAGTCAGAAACATCGGGTCACGGTCAAACTCCCCAAACAGAAGCAGAAGGCTAACTACATCACTGTCACCGGACTGTCCAAATGTGTATCTCCGGCGCGAGCTGATGTGGAGGCGATGGTGGTCAAATGGAAGGAGGAGGAGTGTGACAAGTGAGTTTTTGAGAATATTGTACACTTATTACAGTTCAATCTATTGTGTAGATAATATCTACAGCAATAATAATAATTGGAAATTAATTTTATTTTTTGGAAAACTTTATAAAACGTATTAATAAAACTAACATTATATATTATACTACTCCCAAAATTAATAGTAGTATACAACAAATAAAATAACAATGTAAACGTCATTAATTATTATATATTTAGAAAACAAAGATTAAAACTATAAAATACTATTTAGTCAATACTTAACTTTTCTTCTATTATTTTTAGTGGTATTTTTTTGGCCTTTACGACCGCAGTTTTACTACCAGAAATATTATTAGATTATATCAAACTGTTGTTGTTATTTATAACTATGACTACAGACGCGAGCGCAACTACACGGCTAAGCTGCAGGTGCCGCGCAAGTACCACAGCCTGGTGATCGGGGCCAAGGGGGCCTACATCAGTCAGTTGAGGAGCAAGTTCGAGGTGGTCGTCAACGTGCCGGATCAGAAGTCCACGTCGGAAGAGATTCTCATCCGTGGTTATCAGGAGAAGGCTGAGGCAGCCAAGAGGCAGATCCAGGAGATGGTTGACAAACTCGTGAGTGCCCCACCCTCATAGCATGCATAACTGTGTCCATCGGTAAGGTAGAGGTTTTCCTTCGGCTGTTGACAGGAGTCCTACGTGGATGCAGAGCTGGTGATTGACCCAAAGGTTCACCCGCGCCTCATCGGAAGCAAGGGCAGCGGTCTGGAGCGAGTACGACGCCAGTTTGGGGTGGAAATAATGTTCCCATCGAGAGGCGCGACTGGTGATAAAGCTAGCACGGTTCGTCTGCACGGTGAAGCGGTGGCTGTGGACGATTGCTCGGATTATTTGATCACCACCGCCAATGAAATGGTACGTGCTCTGCTGCCGGTCTCGGTTGATCGCTTCACTTTTGTAATGAACGTTTGCTGTGTGTTCTCCAGTTGACCGAGATGGAAGACGACGACGAGGATCAAGGGGGACGTCGCCCACGAGGACCGGCCTCTGGCTCCGTCAACAGTGTGACCTTCTATCAGACCCCCGCTTCAGGGGACGGCCAGCACTCGCACAAGCAGCAGCGCGGCTTCCTGGTTCGGGAGGCGCCCTGGCAGAAGAAGCAGCTCAAGGGCTCTCCAAAGGCCGACCAGCAGGCGCCGCCCCCCCTCGTCAACGGTACTGCGGATCACCACGACTCCGATCCGGAGCTTGTGCCCTCGAGGACGACCGCTCCACCACTCAACAACAACACAGAGGTGGCGAGTTGTGCGTCCTCCTGGAGCAAGGTGGTATCTCGAACCACTAACTGAGGGCGGCTCCTCTCCAGTTCAGTGGTTGTATACAATGTCTATCTCTCGCTTTGGTAGCTGTCTGCACAGTTAGCCAGGTTGTTACAGTACCTCTTTTATTAAGACAGTATTGCAGATAGTTGCGAAAGTGGCCTATCCTCCTGGTGCTTGTCAGCAAGACGCGTGTGTTCCCCCTTATTCTCTTCAAAGACTTGGTGTGCCTTGATTGTTCCGACGTATTCGCGAATTATCCCCTCGGCCTGTCCTCTCTTTCTTTCTCTCTCTCTGTAATTGAAACATTTTGTCTCGCAACAGCGCCCACTCCTAGACGCGTACTAGTCTGATTTACACGCGAGTTCTTTTATTTCTCCGGTGTCCCATTCTAATCATCTCTGATGTAGCATCGCTGATCCCAATCCGTTTCTCTCTAAACTATCATGACATTTCGAATATAAGATAATAATATATACCTTTAAACTCATGGCCAATATTTATATAGACTCATTTTTCTAACTAACTGACTAACTATTTGTGTGTTTACACTATGCAACTATAAACAACAAGATTAATAATGTGGCTATTTTTCAGAAGTCTACTATCTAAGCAATAATAATTTTTTTTTCAATTTAGCGTATTTTACTATTTTATCTGTATTTAATATATTCTGTAACTGAAACTCTAAAATGTGTCCTAGTTTTTATTTTATCTGTATTATGATCTAGTTTTAATGTAACTGTATATCAGCTATTCTTCATTTGCGTAACATTTTTATTCATTCTACTTCTCTTTTTAAAAGTCTTTGATCCCCTTTCAAAGGTAGTTAATGACTTATTGAACCGTATGAACTTGTGTGATTATGTAATCCAAAGTTGGAACTTGTTTCCAGGGTCGTATGTGTCTACTTGTAATCAGACGGGGATCCATCCTCATAGTCATTGCTATTCGCTCATCGTTCTATGTCATTTTTCTCAATCATTTTTATTTATTATTTCATTCTTGATTACTTTTTACTTTGACGATGCGATACAGAAGAAAAAACCTTATTATTGAGCAACAACAACTATTGTATGTATTTATTTATTTATTTATTTAAAGACTTATTTATGTATATTACAAATTAGTATTGACTTCGAATATTGGATTTTAATTTTGTCTGTTCAAGTTGTTTATTTCTTACGTCTGGAACATGCCTTAATATAATATGCATAAATAATCATTGCTGATGCACACTAAAATAGTCTATTATATACTGTAAAATTATACATATATTATAATGTTTGGCTGTGGTTGGTTTCATTGTCTTCGTACCATTTATAATTTATGTTTTTTGACACAAATCTTTATTACTATGAAACTGTGTCCTCAAAAAACCACAGATGCCTTATTTCATTCTTTCTTAGCTCGTCTCGCCATTCAATCATCAGTGATTTACAGATTTTTAAATCCTCATCTTATATACACATATACCAAACTCGTGGTTAATAGGTCCAAATGATTCCATTTGTATCATCTGATTTTTCTATATATTTATGTAGTCATCGCTTACACTATATCTATATAAATATTATATTATTCTTTTTTAATCTAGTGAGTCTTTCAAAAATTCCCGTTTTATTCACTGATGTTGGGGGATTTTATCGCACTTTTGTATCTGTCTGGTTTTCCTAACTCCATCCATGTGTGTGAATGTTTCCTCTTGTACCATCATCTCTCTCTCTCTCCTGTTCATTTATTCTATTTGAGGTGGAAGGTGTAATAAAAATGAGGACGAAGAGAAAAGACTAGTGAGGTTGGTTGTATGTAAATAAACTTACACTTATTATTGTATTGCATCCTTGCCTGGTATTTTGCAATAATGGAAGATATCCTCCAGTGCCCTGTTCTCTATATGAATAAACCCAAGTCGGGTTCTGTACATGTATGTAATGATTTTCATGAGTATTTGTGTGTGATTATTTATGGTTTATTGTATCAAATAAATAAAATTTGTTTTTCGTCTTTAACAATGCGTGTTTTTTTTCATTGTCATTAACTTAACTGTTTCTGTAGCAACTTGTAGCTACTTAGCACACCCAAAAGTAAACAACCTCTTGTGTTTTCTTGTGTTATTCTATTGAGATAATTTAGTTAAAATAGCCATACACATAGTCTTGAAGGGTAATAAATAATGGTTTTCCGCTGACATGGGGTGGGTGATTTTAACTCTACAAGGTGTCCAATTGGGTTATATTTTGCTGTTTGGACCGTTTGAATCATCAAATCGATACGAAATTTAACTTATGTAAAGATGTTTTTAAGAAATATAAATCAAAACGCATTTCATATTTTTCTCCAATCTTAATTCTGCAAATATGTACCATGTTTATTATAAACAAAATAGAAATACCGTTTTGGTGTCGATTAATTCGCAAACTTAAAAACCACCTCAAATTCTTCGCTGATTTGATCAACTCAAAAAGGGTGTATATATTAGACGTGACAATTAACAAAATATACATAAATCATTTACAATAGTGACCTCTGGCACCTCCAAAATTCCATGCCTGAAGCTACTTAACAAAGATATTTTATTATAAATTAGATTCAGAAATTGTATATTACTGTATAAACATGTAATTTAATATTATGTACTTTCTAATTTTGTCTATTTAGCGACTGAACTATACAATTTTCTGCTTATTGAAGGAATCGTGAACTTTTTATAAAGTCAGTTTCCTCAATATTAAAGACTTAAATAAAATGTTCGACAATTCTTATCCTATGCAATTTATATTAAAATAATTGGTAGACATGAAAACGTCAATTAATTATAATTGCTCGATCGGTATATGATACGTAAATTTATACGATCATCTGGAATAAATATACTTTGGAAAATTTATTTAAATATTTTTTGTTGACAAAATTTCCTCCTTTACATTATTTATAATACATAAGTGTTTATTATGTAGATTGATGTATAGATGAAATATACTTTAACAGAAGTAGAAACTAAAATGAATATCAATTTATTATATAAAAAATACAGAAATGTAATTTTAAAGCATAAAATATAAAAAGAATCAATGTAATATTATATATAAATCGGACGGAAATGAAATATAAATATATTAAAAAGGACATAATATGGTTCATCTGAATAAAATAGTTGTTATAGATAAGTGCACTTTAGATAACTAAGTCACAATCATGATGAAAATTTATTTTAAATTGTATATATGTAAGATTGTAAGAATACTTCGTCATTAGAGATTTTCACAATATATTTAATTGACAGTACAGAACATGTGAATATGATAAATATTGATTGAAACAATTGCCGAGTTCTTTTAATAGAAGCGATAACACCGAATTTTAGTATTGTGCCAAAAACATCATTGTTATTCAAAGGATTGAACATGTTCGATTCGGTGGCATCACAAAAGTTTCTGGAGTTGTAACCAGATCAGAAGCCTTTTTCTTGATGCCATCGAGGACTTTTAGGTCCGGAAGACTTTGAAAAACTCTGTTAGACAAGAAATTAGATATTTTAGATAATAATGTTTGCTTATTCCATTAAATATTAAGGGCAAGTTTAAATTTACAATGGTTACAGTTCCGTTGTACTACAATATATTTTTGATAAAGAACTGTAAATAATTGGGGCAAACCGTCACATAAGCTAAATTATTGCAATTATTATTAAGTAAAATATATTTTGTTCATTTTTAAATAGAAAACTGACCGAAAGTAAACAAGATACAAAATGTATTAACATCAATAATATTATAAAAGTAATAAAAGACAATAAAGGCCATTTCCAATAATTGGGCTTTTTACAGATAATTAATTGATATTATGTAACCATTTGTACCTGAACAGGTCATATATTGTGTCTGTGGTCCGGGTATACAGATTCAAACATACACAATTCAAACTTTCGCTTCTTATTGGCTTATATTATAAATTCTTTAATTAGCCTAGTTACAAAATTAACTATTAACATGTTTATAGCGGGCAAATTAATTTTGATTGAATTAATTTTTGTGCGAAAATTAGGTTATTTGTACAATATTTATTTTTGTTTAAAGAATCTAATATTCAATAATCTATTTAATTAATACAATTACCGAAATCGGTAGTTGTCCGTTCGGAAGAGGACAGCATTTCCACGAAGATCCAAATTCTGCAAGTTGGTTCCATTTATACTTGAAATACCATCAAGAGATGTAATGCAATTGTCCGAAAGATTTAGGGTAACCAGTGAGGTCATTTTTGGAAGTTGGGAGAAGTGCTTGATCAGATTACAGCTTAGATCAGCTTTCTCACATCTACAAATAAGTAGTTAAAAAATTGGTAAAAGGACACTCCTAGTTGCATATACTTAAAAAAACAGCAAATACCTGGGAAAACTGACGTCACTCAGATCTCTAATGTTGTTGTGCATCAAATAGATTTGCTCAACACGATTGAGTCGTTTTAAAACTCGCAGAAAATTATCATCCTGATAGACGCAACCCAGGTCTTGATAAGACAAATTGCAGATCTAAACATTCCGCAAAAAATTTAGTTGTATGTGATTGATATTGCAATCAAAAGATTTTGCATAAAATTACACAATAATATTATTTAAAAATTATTATTTTTTCATAATATACAGGGTGGCCCAGAAGTAGTCGGCCCCACGTTAAATGGGCAAATAGTAGGATGATAAGCTTTGCCGATTTGTAGCAGCAGCAGACACAGCAGAATTGCGAGCTGCAGCAGAACTCAACATTTCAAAAAGTTCTCTGCAGAGAATAATGTTAGTAATTGATCTAAAACCATACCGCCCTCATCTTCTCCACGCCTTAAATGAGGACGATCCGAATCGCAGATCTCAATTTT